>OW679201.1:121803648-121831807 GCA_940337035.1 Agriotes lineatus | reverse complement strand
GTGAATATTTTGGTAACGCACTTTGTGGGATTCAGAGTAATGTTCCAGTTTATAAACCAGCGGGATAGCAGGTCGATACAGTTTTGCAGATTATAAGTAGCTGTATGGATATTTTCATGTTGTGTGATTACGGCGGTGTCATCTGCGTACATTGCTAAGCTGCCGTCGTTTGGGGATGGTATATCATACATAAATAAATTAAATAAAACTGGTCCTAAAACCGAACCCTGTGGAATCCCTGCCTGTATGCGTTTGCGGCCTGATTTAGTACTGTTGATTTTAACTGCAAATGTTCGCTCGGTAATAAATGAAGATATTATCTTAATTAAGAACGGGGGTATGTTTAAAGTCAGCATTTTCTTCAACAGTCCTTTGTGCCAGACTTTATCAAATGCCTGTGCGATGTCTAAAAAGGCTATGGTCGTATGTTGTTTTGCTTCAAATCCATGTATAATTTTTTCGGAAATTCTTAGCAGCTGATGAGTAGTCGAATAGGTTGTTCGGAATCCAAATTGAAATGGCGGTAGAATATTATTTTCATTAATAAATGAGTTCAGTCTAGATTGTATTATTTTTTCTAAAATTTTAGATATAGAGCATAATAGGCTTATAGGCCGGTAGCTGCAGATCAGTCGGTAGAAGAAGAACTTCATGGTTCAGAAACTTAAGGGAGTGGTACGGAAAGAGCACCACGTCTTTATTTCGATCTGCGGTCTCCAAGGTTCAAGTAGCCCTTATGATAGCCAACCTCCGCTAGGAGAGGCAGCGAAATAAGAAGAAGTTAAAAACTAGTGCAATCTAAAAAATTTAAACTGAGGTGAGTAAGCGCTTGGGGTGAGTTTAATATCAAAACACATTTTTACAATTTTTCAAAAATCATTCTTGTAATATTACGCTACAAACAATCTAAAGCTGATGAATAAAACAATAAAAAAAAAATTAAGGGTTTTTGAGGGTGGTTGAAAAATTTGATTTTTTTTTCGAGAAATGAGAATTTAATTTCCTTTAATTTGATATATCTCAAAGTAGCTAGTGCCTATTAAAAATCTTAAGTAAAGGTGAAGGGTGCAATACGGGTACTTTTTTTAAACTAAGAAAACCGCAGTTTTTGTTTCTCCTTGGTGTTTAGTAGATTCTCCAAATTTCGTTTTGATTATATTTATCTACAATTCATACTTTTAAAATTGTTACCCTGGATAGACTAGATCAATAGGGATGCAGTTTAAATTTTAAATCATATCTCAGACACCCTTTAATATAAAGCAGTGAAATTTGCTTATGCCATACCGTTTTTTCTTTAATTTCACATTCACTCATTCGTTTACACCTATGGGGAATTCCAACCCAACTAAGTACTATCACGTTGTAATAGAGACAGACTATTAACCCGGGAAGGCGTTGGACTAAGCCTATTTGACTGCTCAACGCTGGGAAGCGATATTGCTAATAGTAATCGAAATAAACAGCCCCACCTTTCTTATCAAAGCACTCTTCATAACTTTACAATACTTACATGGTATTTGTTCGAACTCGTCTTCCGGCAAATGAAACACGTCTTCGTCCGAAGAATCATCTGATGAACATAAATAAAATGTTAATAATTACGAAATGTGTTCTGCTTTTAATTGTTCCATTTTATTGTGAAACATTTTATAGTGCCAAACATTTATATAATCCACAATTATTTTTATGGTTCTTACACGTTGTTTAAAAGTGTTACAAAAATTAGAGCAAAAGTCACGGTAAATACAAGTTAGTTAATGATGTCAATAAAGTGTGATTAAGTACTATATTATATCTAGTAATACAATGATTTTTTACAATAAGACGTAAGAAATCTTTAATGTTGCTGAAAATAATTTAACATTTGTTCTAATGTACCATCAGCTGCATAGAAAAGTGGTACAGCAAAAAAATCTATTTACCCGAATATTTAAAATTTTTGTTGGTGGCACTGTGAGTCTATGTCAAATTCGAGTTCAGCAGGTTAGGTTTTGCGCCAGTTTGTGTCAAAACTGACGCAAAACCTAACCTGCTAACCTCGAATTTAACATAGAATTATAGTGCCACCAACAAAATTTTCAAATATTCGGGTAAATAGACTTTTTTTGTTGTACCAGTTTTCAATGCAGCCGATGAGTACATCACAAAATTAGACTAACTGCTCGATAAATACTAATTGTAAGGGGAATGATTTCTTTCAGGCGGGTCACTTTGAATGTAATTAAGTCTAATCTAATTACTACTACTGTACTCTAGTACAACAAAAATAATTCAGTGAAACGTCAAAAAGTCCATTTATAATAGAGAAGCGATCTGATTTACCAAGTGATTTACAGAGTAAAGCGAATAAAAATGAAGTGATTTGCCGAGCAATAAATTTTAAACTTTTTGACGTTTCAATCAATTATTTTTGTTGTTTTGGTTAACTAGAGTACGGTAATAGTAATTAGATTAGACTTAATTATACACAAAGTGACCCGCCTGAAAGAAATTATTCGCCTTAAAATTAGTATTTATCGGGCAGTTAGTCTAATTTTTTAATGTACATTTGAACAAATGGTAAATTATTTTCAACAACATTAAAGATTTCTTACGTCTTATTGTAAAAATCATTGTATTACAAGATTTAATATAGTACTTAGTCACACTTTATTGACATCATTAACTAACTTGTATTTACCATAACTTTTGCTCGACATTTTGTAACACTTTTAAACAAAGTGGCATTAACAGCAAATAATTGATTATAATGTCTACAAGTCCTTTAGTATAACAGAAGACGCAGTAAAAGCAAAAATAGATGGAGTACTTTGAACAACAGTAATTTTTAGAATTTAGATTCTATTTCCATGGATTTTTTTCCTGTGGATTTTTATTCCATGGATTTTTTTCCTGGATTTTTTTTCCTTGGATTTTTTTTCTACATTCTACAAGGTTTCCTGGATCCCGAGTAGCGGCCGTACCACCGCAGGCACGCGACTCGCCTGACGTTTTGCGACACCCAAGCGAGACCGCCGCGCTGCAGCGCATTGTATGAACGCACATTTTGTTTCATTTACAATAAACAAATATAAATAGATACATGAAAAAACTGGAGTTTATTTATTCAAAAATGAAAAATTGTATAGTCAGGGAATTTTAACATATTGTTTACCTTAAAAGGAGAGGAATTTACTATTCTTTTAGAAAAGTCTAATTCTGTTTCTTAATAAATTTTTGGGAGTTTTTATTTTTAAGTATTTCAACTTTTTCAAAAAAATATTACAAAAAAGCTGGCCACACGTTTTTGTATAAATTTTATAATGCATTTGGGTATTAGCTATATTTTATTTTTATGCTAGGTGCCAGAATTTCACTCAGGCGCTCTCTATGGGGGTGTTAAAATCGAATGTTAGTGCCTCTATAGGCCCTTTATTGGTCAAAATATTAAAGAAATATAAATACATACAATACCTAATTTTACAGAGTGTATTAAAACATGCGGCTAATAATTACACCACGCCATTTTAGTGTTAACTCTTTGGTTAAGGAGTTATTAATGCTCAAACTTTGGTTGAGAAATAGATTTAAATAGTATCAACAACACATAATTCAACAATTAAAATAAGTAATCAAATATAAATTATAACATTTTGGTAATTAGTTTACGTATAATTTAATATTTAAGAATGCAAAATCTTCGCGATTTATAGTTTTGGAAGACGTTGCAACTATGCATTATAAGGTGGGTTTATTTTTAAAATGTAACAATAAAAAATTCATAACTGGATGTATTAATGTCATTTTTGATACTTGTAAAAGTCACTTTTCTTTTCGTAAAACCTGCTTCACTCATTATTTATTAGTTATTCCCTGTTATTATTGTTCTAACTTACTTTGTTCCTTGTTTGATTCTTCAGTTTTGTGTTTTTGGTTTTGGGAAAAAACATGGCATACAGTTTTCCTGAATACGTAGACATGTATTTGATATTAGGCGAATGTGGAGGTAATTGTCACCAAGCTTCAAATTTATATGCCGAACGTTATGTAAACAGGAGACATCATGCTCATGTTATTGAAAGACTAGATCGGCGCTGAAGAGAAACAGGGAGAATAGAACCTATGCAGGGAGTTGGTGGAGGGCGACCACGACATGTATTACAACCCGAAATAGAAGAAAACATCTTACAGGTATTTGAAGACGAACCTTGACAAAGTACCCGTTCTGTAGCTCGAAGACTTAATATTAGCCATATTACTGCTGTACATCGAGTGGTAAGAGAAAATCTTATACATCCGTTTCACTTCCAGCTAGTCCATAAGTTGCTTCCGGAAGATTATCCGCGACGGGTGGTGTTTTGCAGATGGTTATTACGGTAACAAGCAGTCAACCCGGTTTTCATTGAAAACATTTTATTGACGGATGAAGCCACATTTACCCGTAACGGAATGTTTAATATGCACAATATGCACCACTGGGCCGATAAAAACTCTTATGTCTTCCATCAATCACCAGTTTAGATTCAGCGTCAGTGTATGGGCTGGAATTATCAATAGTAATATAACAAGGGCGAGACATACTTACCGATAATTTTTCACACGCCAAGGGTCGAGTGCTGGTTGCAATGAAAACTGTCCCGAGGGCTTGCCCGAGGGCAGTTTTCTAAGGGCAACCAGCACGATGACTTTTGGCACGGGCAAAATTATATGTAGGTAAGTGTGTTGCCCGCGGAAATATTTTGAAGATTATTACACAAAACCCGTGTACGAATTATGATTTAAAATTGATCTAATAATGCCAAAAAATTCAAATTGCTTGTTTCTTGCATTTCTATTTCTAATTATGACACCATTTACGGGGTCGATAATCATCCCTAGGGAGCTTATCGCTTGGTAAGCAGCCCACGGGCGCTTATCAGCTAATCAGTTCGGGATTGGTCGATTTTCAAAAAATGCATTATTCTCATTGGATGATATCAGTCATGCGTCAGTTGTGTGTAATAATCGGAAATAGACTAATAAGGCCACACATTTTGCCTCGTCGATTAAACGCCGAAAATTTTGTCAATTTTTTTAACAACGATTTACCGGGATTATTGGAAGAAGTACCGTTACTTGTCAGGAGAGATATGTGGGCTCGGTTAGATGGAGCTCCAGCTCACTGCGGGCTTGAAACTAGGGATTGGTTAAATCAAAACTTTCCAGAGCGGTGGATCGGGCGTGATGCTCCGATACCATGGCCCGCAAGAAGTCCTTACATAAATGTCCTAGACTTTTTCTTTTGGGGCTTTTTAAAAGCTCATGTTTATCAAGTAGAAATTCTAACCGAAGAGCGACTTATTGAACGGATAAATAATGCAGTTAGAGAAATACACAATCGTAACATGCTGCAAAATACCAAACATTCTTACTCGGTGTACCAAATGTGTAGAAGTTAGAGGTGCTCATTTTGAACAGCTATTGTAGCCAAAAAAGAGTATTAATTTAAATAAAACGCATTCAATCTTGATTTGTCTATTATTTCAATAATTTTAGAGGATATCCATGAAAAACATAAACACATACTTGATTTAATTGCAGAATCACAAACATATACGATCAAGGGTAACTAAATGCTTGTCTCTTAGCTTTAAATTGTACAGCGTTGCCAAATTAAAAAACCTTTAAGTGCTTATAATTTAAAGACTCTTCGTGTAAGACCAAATTGGTGTTAAAGTTTTTTGCTTGTGTGCGGTAATTATTAGCCGCACGTTCTAGTATACCCTGTATATCACTTATAGTTTTACGATTTGGAAACGTCGATTAAAGTAAATAATTGCAAAAATTTAGTTAAATTCATAAAATTATGCATACCTTTGAAGAAAGTCAAATAAAATATGACAGTTGTCAGAAGTTTGTGTGGTTAATATCACAAAGATTTAATATTTGTTAATAGTTAGCGACCGGGACCACCTCTATGCCATCCCACACGCCCATAGTACCCGTTTGTGAATTTTAAAAGTGATCTGTGCTGCGGTGTGGATTTGTATACCAAACATACACACATACTTTGAATTTTATTTATAAAAGAAGAAGAAGAAGAAGAAGATAATTATGACGAACTTCAGATTACATTATGGAAAACCTACTACTTCTAAAATTCGCAAAATAAACAAAAATGCTAGGTGATCACAGATCACGCGTTATTAATGATTTCAGAATTAATGGATTTATGTTATTTTATACCCTAGAGACTATGATGCATTAAATGACGCAATATGAAGCCATAATAATTATTAAGATAACTAGTAGCTAGGTGTTGATAAACATATTATTAAGAAATGCACGTAACTAATACTGAATGGGATCAACACATAATAATACAGGGTGTTTAGTTTTCGAGGTACAATAGGCAACATTGGCAAATACCTCGATCAACGGTAAAACACAGCGCGTCGGATGGTTGCATTATTTGACGTCAGCAGCGATGCATATCAAGTAACATGATGCACTTTTGGTGGTGTGTGAAGTCGTTTTGAATCAAATTTAAATGTGTTTAATTATTTCAACTGAGCACTCCCAACCCTTTTCTGTTTTTATAGATTTTCTAAAGTACAGGAAAGTCCAGGCGGGTTGGGCGAACGGGTTTGCTCATTTTGTATAGCTATGTCAGCGGGCAAACCTTGCATTTATCCCCCTCTGATATGTGGCCGATGTGTCCACGGTGGCCGTTGTGTCCACGTCCGCTATGTGGCCGTTGTGTCCACGGTGGCCGATGTGTCCAGGTCTGCTATGTGGGCGACGTGTCCAGTGTGGCCGATATGGGCATACAAAAATTCTGTGTGGCCGTTGTGTCCAGTGGCCGTTGTGTCCAGTGTGGCCGTTGTGTCCACGTCTGATAAGTGGCCGAAGTGTCCACTGTGGCCGATATGGGCATACAAAAATTCTGTGTGGCCGTTGTGTCCAGTGGCCGTTGTGTCCAGTGTGGCCGTTGTGTCCACGTCTGATAAGTGGCCGAAGTGTCCACTGTGGCCGATATGGGCATACAAAAATTCTGTGTGGCCGTTGTGTCCAGTGGCCGTTGTGTCCAGTGTGGCCGTTGTGTCCACGTCTGATAAGTGGCCGTAGTGTCCACAGTGGCCGTTGTGTCCAGCTAACCCTGTGGCCGATACGTCCAAGGTGGCCGTTGTGTCCACATATCGCTTTTGGCCGTTGTGTCCAGTGTGGCCGATATGTCCATGCAAAATTACGTGTGGCCGTTGTGTCCAGTGGCCGTTGTGGTCTGGACCCGATAAAACCACAACCTCAAGTAGTAATACAAAATTCGTAAAATAACAAAACCCAAGAAAAAGAAACCACCCCAGGGAAACACAAACCTTGGTCATGATTAAACAATGATAGGAGCTTTCAGTTGGAAAACAAATAGCACAGTATTTGGTACAACTTGTCGAAATTTTAGCACATCACCCTTTTTCAATGTACGCCCGATTAAATGCTGAACGTCATGTTCTTTATTGTTGATATACACTGCGGTTATTCCTGAATTGAGTAATACATTTAGTACTTAGCTTCACGGAAGGGAATAATATATTCGAAGCTACCATGCAGTAGGATGTACCATCAGTCAGAATTTGCACCTGCTGCCACTAGCCGTAAATGTCGTTCATAATATATAGGTTTGCCTAGATCTTCAAACACATACATCTGGGGATGTGATGTGGAATGCGCATGCAAATGCCTGCCAAATGTATTGATCGGCATTGTTGGTCTCGCCCCTGCTGAACTTATTATGAAGCCATGAAGCGTGTGCAACTACTAAAATGCGATGTTCCCGTTCGTCGAGGTGCGAAGCACGGAATGTGAACGGAGCGAATTTCTGTCCGTCGATGTGCGAAGCACCGAGTGTGGACGGGAAGCACCGAGTATGGACGGGGCAAAGTCCCGTCCGTCGAGGTGCGAGGCACCGAATGTGCTCCGTCGGTTGAAGTGACGAACACTTCAAGTGCGGAGCACTGAGTTTGGATGGAGTCAAACTGGGAAAGTAGACGGTACTAGAATTGCAATGCGAAAATTCCCGCCCAAATATCTCAATAAGCAAGGGAGATATGCAATTTTTAATATTTTATCTATTTTGCACTTATAAAATATGCGCATTTTAAGATTTCCTCTTGACACCCACTTTGGAGTTTATAATCTGAAAGTAGAGGGCAATAGGATCAGAATGCAAAAAACCGCGATCAAATATCTCAGTAAACAACCGAGATGTGCTATTTTTATTTCTTTACCTTTTACAGCTACATCATACAGTAAAACTATTCTAACCACATAACTACAAAAACATTTATTGTTCCAACGCTTGCTGTGTTTGTGTGTATTGTTTCAATTCAATATCGTACCTAATTATGTCCAAAGCAAACTTTAGCATTTAATACATGCACCGCACATTCTCCGATATTATGGGTGGCAACGCGTCCTCGATGCTCCTTTTAAAGTCGCCGGGTAAATTCCAAACACCGTCGACTACACTGTTGTAAAATTTTTCAAACATCTGACCCTTCAAACAATCAGATTTGGACTGCAACAGCCGCAACAACTCCCACAATTCTGCTACTGACTTCATTCTCAACTACACTTTCTTGTTTGCAATTTTTTGAAAATACATTTTTTTGCTAGGACTTATATCCACCGGTTTTGGCTCTACATCTTTATAGCTAAAATTCCTGTTTATCACATCTTGATTTCCAAGAAACACTTTCCACTCAGGTTTCACCAGTCCTTGTTTAATCCGTTAATTACCACTGCTGGCACAAACCATCCATAACAGGTCAAGCCCAAACTCACAGATTGATTTCTTGACTTATTCAGCGGATAAGTTGTTGCGTTCAATAATACTGGATATGGCAGTTTTGAAGTTTGTCACTCAATGCTTCACAGTTTCAACAACCTTTTGTACTTATCCATTGCAAATGTTTTTGCTCGTACAGCGCACGATACACTACTTGACAACAAACCACATCTTCTTTTATAAGCATTTTTCAAGGTTACTGTTGGTGTTAGTGGTGGGAGGTAGACAGGTTCTTTCGTCCTTGACTCCTTTCCGACCTTGAGCCCGTTCCTTTATTAAGCTGCTTGTTTCCTATTGCAGCTACCATAATCCTCCAGCAGCTATGGCAACTTACTTCAAAAATGCCGAGGTCTCTTTTCGCCACTTCCGTCGGTTTTTGGCTGCTTGCCCTCAGGCGTTACCTGAACGGTGGCTTACTGTATTCTGCATTATACATGTGTAGCACTGTAAGTGGCTCTTGCTGTGATTTTGGGAAGCGCGACCTTGCGTTGTACAATATAAAGCTTTCGCAAACATGCACGTTGTTAGTCCGTTGTCATCATTGCTACCATCATGTTTTTCGGCGCTGCTCGAGTATCGCATTTCTAGTGCCGTTCGAAACGACTACAAACATTCAGCAATTGGAGACGGTTTCAAACTCCAGCATTGCTTGCCGGCGGAGGTTTCTTTTACATCAACGACACAGCTAATGGTGTACAGTGTTTCTACTGCGGAATTCAAATTTCTGGTTGGGAACGTCATTACAAACCCCTGTCTGAACACCTTCGCTGGTCACCTACCTGCAAAGTTGCCACTTTGAACCAGTACTTACAATCCATCGACGACTTGCTTGTACAAGTCTTGACACTTTACGGCGAGCTGCATAGTACTCCCTCTGGAATTGATGTAGCGGGTAACAATAGTTCGGGTACAGCCAACAACATTAGTAAGCGTGCAGCCGACACCAAAAATTACAGTTGTCACCACGTGCAACTTCTTTGCTGTCACGCTACTTAAGCTGCTCCTTCACCGAACCATTCAGTGCTCTCTTTCGAGGCGTTCAACACATTACCTGTCAAATTTTTGGTTGCTCTCGCTGCAGTCCATGATGGGGTTCTATATGTGTCTCAACCCCCTCATTGCAATTCGACCTCGTTTGCCTATAATGATGCAGTGCATAACGTGACGTGGCGTAATATGAATACCTCTCCGTTTTTAAAATACAAGTGAACAACTTTACTGAAGATAATTTTTTAACGTTCAAGATAAAATACCATTTTCCTACAAATGCGGTGGACACCAATTAGCAAACGATTTTACTAAAGAATAAATCTGCTGGCTTGGAAAAGCTGCTCGCATCCTCAGATAATTCCTGCTGTATATCTACCATTGTTTTAAGCACCCTATTATTCGTTATATTGTGTATGTCTGTAACGTACTTCTTCATATGTTGGTATTATAACAATTAAGTCTAACCATTACACTTTTTGTATCTTGAACAGCGAAAATAAAGTTTTTGTACAATATGTGTAACTTTCATTGGTTATTATCTATAAGACTCGATGGTCTAGCGGTAAAGATATTTTCGGCTGCGGATGTAACTGCGGACAAACAGGGAGACCTAGGTTCGAATCCTAGTCGAGTCATAATTTAGACATGAAGTATCCTAAGTTGGGTGCGCGCTTACTTCATGCCTAATTTTTTTTAAATGCGTTACGCTTGGACGGCCTTAGCCTTGAACGTGGTCTTGGCCTTGGACGTGGCCTTTATCTTAAACGTGGCCTTGAAGTTGGCCTTGATTTTAAAGGTGGCCTAGAAGGTCACCTTGACCTTGAACGTGACTTTGGTCTTGGAGATGAGCTTAAAGGTGGCCTTGAGCTTGGGCTTGGGATTGGCCTTGAACTCAAGACCAAGTGGTGGGGGGTGGATTCAGGTCAGTTCACTCTACTCTACTTTCCTTATTTTGAATGTTCTTTGTCTCTTTCAGTCTGGTTTCGTTGCAATTCATTTATTCCAAGTGGATCGGCAGAATGAATTACAGTGAGTTACCGATCCTGGCACACTTATCAGCTAAATCTTTATATCCACGATCTCTCATCGGCATTCCGTTTGAGAGAGTTGTTTGAAATACTAAACATTACGACGGTGTTTACATGACATTTTCATTAATGTTACAGTTTACCTAATAACTAGTGTAACAAAATTGTAACAGTATTCGGCGTATTTACTGGTATTATTTTAACTACGTTACTTTTCTACTTGTACACATGATTCTGTACCCAGTTTTTTAAGCTAGTGGATAGGCCTCTTTCAGTGATGATATTTTTACTTTATAAACCAAGGCTGCAAGTATCACAACTGAGTGCCTTCATCAGTCGGCAGGTTAAAAAATTATAACAGATAGAGAAACGATAGGAAAAGTGTTACAGGTTAACCTCCCACCCCCCTCTTCTTTTATTATCTGCAACAAATTTAAAAGATTCTCAAGGCTAGCGAATGGGATCGGTGAGGTCTTAAGCTGAAAAAACAAACGTTGGAAAGCGAAAAGTAAACCAGGCATTGAGGGGAAAAGTTGTTATTGTTCAGGGCGCCACTGCGGCGCCGGTGTTGGAATGTCTGTGATGAACTGGATGTCCTATCACAGAAGACCTATTGGTGATAATACATTTCAAAAACCTCTATTAAGATAACAGTCATAGTATTAATAGTATTACATTTCAACCGGGTCTGCCTGTAACTGCTACAAGGGCTGCCCAAATACAATTCCTAAGAACTATACTGCTCCTTATCAATTAAACTATCCGCTGAGCTCGGTAAAAGAATTCCACAGAGGAAAATAATAGCTGAAAGAGTTACTACACTATGAACGAGGATATGCTCCAAAACTTATTACATGACACATGCCACAATTGACAATAATTTTCACTTACAAAATCCTTATGTAGCTCATTATAACATAATTAAAAGTAATGGTAAATAGTACATGCATAACGTAACAAACATAAAGTTGACCTAGTTGGGTGCAGTCCCTGATCAGCAGTAAAATACCAAATTCAAGGGAAGTCACAGCGCCCTGGTTCAATCATTGCCAAAGCTGATCGATGAGAGGTGGACTTCGCCAAATGCAACTCGTAGCTCAAAAGGACCAAAATAAATAGCTTCATGGACTGAAAGAGCCACAATTCTGCATCTACTTAAACAATTAAATAGCCCATTATTGTTCTTTTCCATTCTTCGCATAAGAACTATGGAAGTTTTTCAATAATACGAGGAGCGTTCAAATGTAAATTATTATTTAAAATTTATTTAAAACAAACACAAGGAGTCTAATGTATATCATGTCATTATTTTACTCAGTTTCCCTCTCTTTTAATAAACTGGTGCAACGAGAAAAAAATTCTTTTGGCTGCTGTCACACCCATTCCGGAACAATTTCGATGACTTCTTCATTACAACGAGGTATTTTTTTCCTAGAAACTCTTTTAAGGGTTCAAACAAATAAAAAACTGATGCAGCAAGGTCCGAAATGTATGGTAAATGGGGCAGCACGGTCCATTTCAATTTTTGAATCGCAGTCAGCGTGTGAATAGAGAAATGAGGTCGAGCATTATCCTGTAAGGAACAGGCAGAGTACTCGCCTTTTGTTTCAAGTTACCCTTACTGATATTTAATGCAGAAGGAATATCCTTTACTGTAACTCAATGATCGTTTCAAATAAGTGCACTTTACTTTGTCAGCATTCTCTTCTGTTGTCAATGTTTTTGGACGGCGAGAATGCGGTTCATTCTCGGCTCTTTTGCAGCCATCGTTAAACGCTTTACCCCTTTTATAAACGCTTATGTCTGATAGTGATTACGCATCAAACTGTCTTTTAAATCTTACACAAATTTGCTATCGTTTGATATCTTCTTTAATAAGAAATTTACTAATAACGCGTTGTTCGATGCCCGAATGCTCTCCCACTTCACTCATGCTTGCCCATTGACCAAAAATAATTTGTGACGCCTTAACGACTGAATGAAGTTAGGACTTGTTTTAGAGCATTAATTAATATATACAAAACCGTAATCTAAGCTATCTCTTAGCCTTTGTTAACAATTTTTACGTCTGATGATGACAATTTGTCGAAACTAGTCACGTACACTATATCTTGTCAACCGTTTTAAAACAAATAAATTCGTGGGGAAGACTTCAAGTCCTTCATTTATTATTAATATATACAACTTCTTTACATGTCTTTGTCTTTTTGCTCGTACAAACACACACAAAATAATTTTTAAATATGTTTACTGACATTACTTCAAATCACATTTGTTCCAAATCATTAAAAGTATCATTGGTCTGCAGACATTTAATTCTTTTAGAGAACGCAAAGGAAGGCTCATCGTGCAAAACGTCAAAACCGGAACTAAAAGAAGGGAGATGTGTGCGTATAACAAATTGTCCAGCACTTAAAGATGCTTCTAAAGCTGCTAGAGAACGTATCCAAAAATATCAGTGTGGATTTGATGACGAATTACTAGTCTGTTGCAAAACGCAGGACATAGTAGTTGCTTCTGAACCGAAATATTTGGAAGAGTTTTCCAGTTCAAACATTCCAAACCGAAAAATTTGTGGTCAAATAAGAAACAATAACACAAAAAGTGAATATCCATGGTTGGCTTCTGTGGTGTTCAGTCTTTATTGGACTAATGGGACAGAAGCATTCTGGGATTCATTTTGTGCAGGATCATTAATAAATAAAAGATTTGTTTTGACTGCAGCCTCTTGCTTTGGAAATAAGCCTAACTTTAAAAAGTAATATCGCTACTGCATTATAAACATGATAAAACAAAGATATGCTTTTAGCTATAAAGTATTACTAGGAAAAAAATTGGGAAACTGTAACGAAACGTCTGAGTGCCCTAGCAGCATGCAGAACTTAACAATAGAGCAAGCAATTATGCATCCATTCTACCATACGTCGTATCGCCTAAATGATATCGCACTTGTTCGTTTAGGAAGCGACGTTGTATTTAATGGTATGTAGTGTCGATATATTTTTACTTTCTTGATCTTTGTCGCGAAATACAAACTAAATATTTTTCAGATTACGTTAGTCCCGTTTGTTTGCCTCCACCGAACTTGCAGCCTCTGAGAAGAGGAACTGAAGTTACTACCGTGGCCACATGGACACGTGAGTAGAAGCACGATTACCTAAAAAATGTTATTCTTTACTATCACCCGAATCAAGCGGTTTTAGAGTTTGTATTTTCAGATATAAATTGGTTTTGCTTTTAGATGATTGGATTAAAAATTATGATAATGACACAGCTCACTTGTGGGATGTTCAAAGTTGCATTGAATACTCCGATAACAGAACACCTCACAAACAAGAACTTTGTATTCATTCGAATGACACGAACTTTTGTATTTCAAAATGGGGAGGGTCCATAACGAGAGCTTATAAGGATCAACTTGGCCAAAATGTATTTTTGGAAGGCATCTATTTGTATAATAGGCACTGCTTATATCCTGAAATGGACAATTATAATGTTCGTATTTCTGCATATACCAGTTGGATACAGCGAACAATTACCGAGACCACTTAAAATATCAGTATTGCCAATACTTGTAGTTTTTTAATAAATGTGTTGATTTAGGTACTAATGATTCAAAGTAGCAAATAAATGAAAGCTCTCCGTAGCTATATACTAACCAGTTCAATCTAGAATTTTTCAATAAATACTTTCAGAATATATTTTTTTATCTAGGTGTTTATACTACGAACCAGATTGAATCAACTAGGTAATATAATTACAAAAATATCGTGTGTTTAAAAAAACTCATTTAGGGTAGGTCTTGGAAAGAAAGATAGAAAATCAAGTCATGTCTTAACTTAAGTTTGTAGGTGAATGTCAGATTGCATTTTGGATTTACACAAAGCAACAAGTGCATTAATTATAACAGTCAATAAAAATTGTTAAGCGTTTTGTATATTTTTAGGAAAATAGTTTAAGGTCATGATGTAATTTAGTTCTCTCTGACTTATATTTCATTTGCTTCAATGGGTGTATATCAAGTTACGGCAAACTTCAGTTTGATCATGGCATGCTGCGAATGAGTTTTTTTTGGAACACGATATAAGTAATTGATTCCTTTTATAATATACGACAACGATGTTTTCCTGAAATTGGGACATTTATTCAACACTATACTTGCCGTAGCAACCCAAATTACAATGTTAATTTCGGAGGTTTTTACGACCATTGTCATTAAATAACAAACGACTTCGGGGTTTCGACCGTTTTGTTATTTAGGTCGAAGAACTCAACGTTTCGCCTACTTTCGTAAGGGTCTCCATCAGGAGGAAAAGCAAAAGAGCACGGTAACTCAACGTGTAAACCACGCCAGAGACCAAACTCTTCTAACAGTCTGAAGGCGAAAGACGAGAATATATAGGCAAGTGCCGTCGAGGTTGAGTGACGGTGGGTAGGGCTTAGAAAGTAGCACTTTCCACATAGAAGAAAGGGAAAGCCTTCGCCCCTTTGAGATTATTAGGGTGTTTGTAAATCTCAACGGTTTCGTGAATCTTTCTGCTAAAGAAGATTGAGGATTTGCAGATAATGGAAGTTTCATCAAACAGGATCTCATGGCCGGTATCGCGTTGGTGTTCGGCGATGGCTAATTATGAAATTAGACCCAACATGAGGCAGCACTGGTGTTCAGTGATGCGAGTTTTTACTGAACGTCCTGTTTCACCAACGTATACCTAAAGCATTACAAGAGCAAGGGACTCTATAAACACCTTTAGATGAGATTGTGTTTAATTTATCTTTAGGTGAAGAAAGAACCTGTGAGATTTTGTGGGGGAGTGTGAATACTGTTTTAATGTTTAGTTTGTCTGCAATAAAAAAGGCTGTTTTTCACAAAAAACATCAAAGTAGCTAATAGCTATTTGTGGAACAAGTGCTAAAAGTGGCCGTTTATGCACAAGACATGAAAATTATAAAAAGAAGCCGAAGGCTAAGTTTCATAACACATCTCTTGCATACACCACTTTTAGCACGAGTGTGCACAACATATTTTTTCTACGGCTTTTAATTTACTGTTATTAATCCATAAATGTCGATTTAACAAAGGTTTGCATTTATGACATTTATAATTTGTCATAATAAAGAGATGACCTTGACCCACAGGTGAATGTTTCTAGTGCCAGTAGCAGTCAAAGTCAGTTATCCAAAGTAATTATAAATGTACACATTTTACTTTATTTATTACATAACGCGTTAATTATTTAAAACACACTTTACCTCTAACGCAAGCAGTAACTAGAATAACTTTACAACTTCACTTCCAGTTCGAAATTGTAGTTTTATAACCTCACTCTACGTTTAGCACATGGGCTAAAAGTAAACAGCTGATTTCACTTTTAAATTATAAAACGTCACTTTTAGTGAAAAAAGCTAGAGCGCTAAAAGGCCTACTTTTAGTAGTGGTCGCAGAAAATAGCTATTTATGATACAAGTTGCAAATGAAATGTTTTAGGCACGCGACGTGTTTTGTTAAACTATGCCGAAGGTCGAGTTTTACATCGAGTCAAGTGCCTAAAAACTTCTTTGCGACGCGTATCATACAAGATTTAATCTACTTTGCATAAAAGTAATAAGAAATTTTGAATTTTGACATTTGATAAGTGGGACAATCTGTCAGTTGTCTGAAATAAATGACGTTTCGACGTTTTCCATATGAAAAGAGCACTGTAAAAACGGTGCTTTAATAGACCCATTAGTGTGGCAACGCGAGGTCCGAATCAATACGGCTCCGTCTCACTGCAGTGTGTAATAAATTATTTGTAGTAAGAGGAAGATTTTAGTAAAGCTAAATTTGGGTGAAGTGGAAAGTAGCAGGCGGTGTTATATGAGAGAAAAGGGTAAGAACATCAAGGAAATCGCAAAGATAAAGGTAAACGAACAGTTAACATGGCGAAAAATAACCCTCATACTGCCAAAACAGCTGGAACCTAAACAAAGAATTAAAGATAAAGGCAAAAATTATAAAGCTGCATAAAAATAATACAGATCTACAGCCAACAAGGATGATAGATGAAGTGGAAAAGTGGGAAAAGAAACAAGAGATAATGGGAGCCAAGAGCAAATTTAAAATGTTGTTATGATATCGTACCTCAAGACTAATAATTAAGTTATAAAAGTTAATCATACCTAAAGATTAATTATGCAATGATAAAGTACCCAATTGTTAAATCATTATATCTTATAAAAGGCGAATTTAAATATTAAAAGAGTAGAATGGCTATTTGAAATGTATTTAATAAATTACAGTTTTAATGCAAATACGGTAAAACAATTAATATTCTTAGAAAAAGATTCTAACATATGAATTAAAATATGATATTTGGAGTAATAAAAATTATTATTTGGTAGTATCAGAGAACAATTCATAATTGATGTTAGATAACAAGTAGAACAAACTATAAGATAGTTTGAATCAATGCGAAAGGCACAAGCTGAATAAATATTTTGAAGTCACATAAAATGTCAAATTAATATAAATAAATTTAATGTAAATTAATGCAGGGGCGTTAATTTAAAAAAATGTATGAATAAATATTGTTATGGTAAATTTTAAATTGAGAAATAACAAGGAATTTTTTATAAAAAAATTGTACATGTAAAATATTGTAGTAAGCATAAATTGAAAATAAAACCCTATTAAAAAATTAATTTCTAATTTAAAAAGTATAAACGGGATATAAGTAACTAATATAATAATAAATGAATGCAAAGTAAGAAATTTTAAACAAAGTATAATATCAATAAAGTTACAAATGGACTACTGGACAAGGACTCAAAATAATGGGATTAAAAGAAGAAAGTGAACAGCTACAATCAGCAAAGTATTCTTTATCGATTGGTGAAATGTGCGGAGGATTTGGATGAACTGCATTGGATTCACAATCGGGGTAATACATCTACACCTGTGTTGAATTTAGATGTGTACTGCAATGGAATTACTGTTGAAGGTTGGTCTAAAATATCCTGTTTGATTTGGATGAATTGCATTGTAGTTACTACCGGGTAACCACATCTATACCTAAGTTGGATGTGGATGCATTGAAATTGCTGTTGAAGGAAAGCTGTTTTCTTGGGTTGATGTGTGAATCTGCATCCGTATTCCATTCATCGTGGCAGTTTGAGTTGCTGACTGTTCTTCTTCGCAGATTTAAGTAAAGCGGAACCCGCAGAGCAGTAAATTGCAGATGTGGCATGTTTTTTGGAGCTACAAATAAAGCAATTAGTAACAGCGGCTGTTATACATGATTAATATGAGCGTTACGTACCTGGCCTTTCCTGGACACCGGAATAATCATTCAGCATATTGTTACAGTTCAATTTGTTCATTCAATTAATTAATGTGTTGGCTCCTTTCCTATAGGCAACCTTGTGTACTCATTTTTGGGAATGTGGAAGAACTGGCCTTATTTCTAAACTTTTGGGGAAATTTAGCACATTTGCTAGTTTCTAGAAGATAAGAAACTGGGGCAGTTCCTGTTTAACTGTGAAGTAGGGAAGGTGTGGACTGGTGTGTTCTGCTTTTTGGCTTCCCATCGGATGGTTTATCAGCACTCCAGTCCCGAAATGAGTTTCCGTAACATTTAGAGGATTCGTAGAAGTGTATATTTTGGTTCACAAAAATTCTGTTTGCAAATTGGTGGATAAAACACTCTTCTCGTCACATGGGCCCGAGGCTAAAATTTAAATGGCAATCTAAGCATAAAAGGCATTAAATTGCAGTGAACTTACAAAGGGCGTCCACCAACTAAGGTAAATTTTAGATTCGTTACATTCTAGTAGGTTATATGTGGGTCGTTTTATTTCAGCCCTTTCTTTTCCCGTGAACATTCCCAGAGGCTCTTGCTGCCTCCGTTTTGACCGCACAGCTGTAGCGTGAGCCCGGTTTCCCCGCGGAGCATCTGTACTGGCGCAGTTACCTTGGACTTCGCCCGTGGGACGCAAAGCTGTATACCGTCCGTGTCTCCCAGGTGCAACTTTGTTACTCGAGCTGATACAATAGCTTGCGGCTTCACGATTTTGGTTCTTGGTTTCCTAGCAGCGTTTCTACAATGATTGGAATGTAACAGATAGGTTATTTTTAACTGCATTAAGCAGTTGGGAATTTGAAGGTACAGTTTTATTGCATAAACCTCTAATTATAACGGTAGTGTTCACCCCACGAATAAATCAGGGTACATGCACGTCTAGGGTTTGCAACCCCTTGCCGATTGTTACTAAACTCACTTGCTAGTTGGATAATAAGTCAAGTTTAGTACTATAGTTCACTGATTTTCCGCAAGAGGGTTTGGTGTCGGTTTGATGTATTGAATCATAACCTCACTTTCTATTACGTGAAAAGTGAATGAGGTTGTTAGGTGGTTTTGTGTTGCTGGCCTTTAAATGGAAAAATTTTCATAATTTGGTTACATAGGTACCTATAACCTATTAAACTGAACTGTGAATGTTCTTCAAGTTCAAAAATGGCCCCAGTTGTCACAGTGAAGCAGCTAAAGGACGATTTAAAGAAGCTAGGTGCTAAGACATGTGAAAATAAAAAAGAGTTAGAAGACAGGTAATGTACTAATAGTTGCACATATTTTAGAGAAAGGCTAAAATGAATATTTTGTAGATTATTTAAATGGAAAGAGAACAAATTAGATAATGTCCTGGTAGAAATCAGAATTATTGCTACAACAGCACATGCAATGCCAGTGGATGGATATCTTCCCCTAAATAGTGTGAAAGGTAGGTACTTTCATGAATATTAGTGCCATAGAAGAATGGTTTTTTAAACGAACGAGTGAAAAGGGCTATAAAAAAGGAAGAGTTTTAGCCATGAAACTATTTGTGAAAAACGGAGCAATTCAAATGGATAATAAAATTGTTTATTTTATTGCTCGCTGTGCTGCTAAACAGAAAAAAAGTATAGACTATAAAGTGTGCATTGTTATTCATATAGAAAGCACATACAGCATAACAATTAAACAGTGTAGCTGTTCGTGTCCAGCAGGTGCTGATTGGAGTGCATCCTGCAAGCACGTTAGTGCTGTGTGCTTTTCCTTGGAATACTATTCATTAACGGGTAAGTGTTGAAGGCTGACATGTTTAAAGTACTCTTGAAATAACTTAACACATTGTTACAGGTAAAACACAGGAGTATGTATCCTGTACGAGCGAGCAAATGCAATGGAATAAACCTGCTCCTCAAGGACGAGGATTGACATATATGTCTCTAAATGAGATAAATAAGGTACCAAATCAAGTGTATGAGCCTAATGATTATTTGACAACAGTTGTTCAAAACAGTTTAATTTCTTATGGTACAAGTAGTGCCATCCTTAAAAATCGAAGAGTAAATTCCAGTGCATTTATAAATGATCATTCATTTTATACGAAAGACTTTTGTTTTAACAAATTACAAGAAATTAATTTAGTTTCTGTCAATCAACGTTCTGATTACGAAGAAAAGACGAGAAATCAAAGCAAATCTAAATTGTGGTTACAGCTTCGACGTAATCGAATAACCAGTTCCATTATGGGGGATGTAATGAGAACTGTAAAGAGTGGAAACTTTTCAAAGGGCCCTGCTCTCAGAAATATTGTCCACAACAAAAAGTTGCAGTACGTGAAAAGCATTAAATGGGGTTTGGAGCATGAGGATGTGGCAAAATCCTTATATTGTGACGTTACTGGAAATAAAATTAACAATTCTGGCATTTGGATTGACCACATAGTAAATTTTATTGCAGCCAGTCCAGATGGGGTTAGCTTCCCTTTAGATTTAGTGTTAGAAATAAAATGCCCTTATTCTATAAGAGATTCATCTCCTTTTGAAGCGAAGTGCCTTGTGAAGCACAGAAAAATATCTTTTCTAGACAGGAAGCATGCATATTATGCGCAATGCCAGGCACACATGTTTGCCACAAACACGGATCGTTGCGATTTCGTCATATATATACCGTCTGTTCTATAAAAAAGGCCCCGCCTTCTAGCTACATTATTATTTATTTTAGACCCAATAAACCTTATATCAAATCAAATGCCACATAAAAACCTACATTTTAACACTATCAATTTTTTTTATCTTCAATTGTTTCAGAGTGGTGACGTCACGTGCAATTTTTTTAAATGACACTGTATATATTTTTTGACATTTTCTGGTAGAGGTTTTTTTTCTCTTTTCAACAATATAAATATTTTATGCTCTTACATAAGAAAATTTTCGAGAAAAATTAAAAAACGTTTTTATCGGTGGGAGGCCACCATACAAAACTATAAACAAAAGTGTAACTCAGAAAAACAAAACAATAAACACTTTAGATTATTCTGAAATCTGACAGTTAAAGCGTTTGGCTACTATTTGTTTTGTTTTTCTGAGTTACACTTATGTTTACAGTTTTGTATCATGGCCTCCCACTGTGAAAAAGTTTTGTAATTTTTCACGAAAATTTTTTTATGCAAGTGCATGAAATATTTATATTGTTGAAAAGAGAAAAAAAACCTCTACCAGAAAATGTCAAAAAATATATACCGTGTCATTTAAAAAAATTGCACGTGACGTCACCACTCTGAAACAATTGAAGATAAAAATGTTTTGATAGTGTTAAAATGTAGGTTTTTATGTGCCATTTGATTTGATATAAGGTTTATTCGGTCTAAAATAAATAATAAAGTAGCTAGAAGGCGGGGCCTTTTTTATAGAACAGACGGTATACAAAACAGGGCATTTACATTGAACTCGTTAAAAGAAATGAACGATTCATGAATAAAATGGTAGCTGCCAGTTCTTTGTATTTTAAGGGTGTATTTGCACCAGAATATGTCAAATTTTTATACATGAAGTAGTTATTTAGTTTAGTTTATTAGTATATATTAACTTATTATTTAAGAATACAAAATTAAGTAATTTCAGCAGTTTTATTTTAATTTAAAATATGCATCAAAAATTATTACGGGATACAATTTTCTCTGGCATATTTAAAACAGTATTGTCTTTAAAATTACATAACATAAAACAATTATAATATATTTGATTTGCTAAAGGCCACAGGTGTACAGGAAGTCTCTGGGTAAGTATTTTATTTTTTTTTTGCTAAACCAATTAATTGCTCTACACAAATTCTCTTGTTGGCGATGGCTCGTGTTACAGCGACATCTTTTTCAACTAGTTGAGCTTGTCCTCTCTTAAATGGTGGTATATTTAAGTGAATCTTCTTTTTATCCAGTAAATCAGAGATATCGAAACCTGTGTCTGCAAGAATATAGTCGCCTTCTTTTAATTTTTCTATGATGCCACATTCTTCAACAATTTGTCTCTCAGAGATAGCGCCTCCAAAAGCATCTGATATAAAAATAAATGCACCTCCTTCCGTAACTCCTACCAGAAGCTTGAAAGTATTGGTTGATTTATACTGGGAAAAAGTGACTTGCTGAATAACTGGGTCAGAACTTCTCTCTATAGACATCTCCGTGCAGTCAATAACAACATCATACTCGTTTGAAAATTGTTTCTGTTTCAAACCCCAAAAGTCAATGCATTTCAAAGTATTATACATTCCCTTTGACCAGTTGTCTACAATTTTGCTTACTGTACATCTGGTTACTCCAAAGAAATGACTTATAGTGCTATAAAAGAAATTGCACCTATACTTCATAATAGTCACTAATAACTCGTCCTTTCCACTGAGACCACTACGCTTATCTGAATTAGAACGAGAAATTTTAAAAATATCATAAATACATAAAAATTGGGTTTTTGAAAAGCCAGTAAAATGTTTCATTTGTTGTTCTGACAATAATTCAAATGTTATTAATTGATTACGACTATTGGCCAAAACAGTTTGTGTGCTAACAGATTCATTAGTAGAATGCGGTAAATCCTCTGTGGTGTCGGATTCATGCCCACTTTGAACATACTCATATCTTGAAACATCTGCGATAATTAAATCTGTGGTTGAAGGAGATTCCACGGCATTCTGACTAATTAATTTTTGTTGGATAGGTTTTGCGGCATTCTTACTGTTTATTGTCATTCTTTCAATTTTACATTTTTGTAAAGTGATTACAGGTAAATTCCGGGATGGTACAGCTCCTTGGATTAACAATTTCCACTGGCCCATACTGGTTGTCTTATAATCAGTATCACAAAAATGACGCGAACATACTCTTGCATATTTACTTGGTTTTTTATTCGATTTAATAGCTACGAGCCATTGCTTACGTAAGTGTTGATCTTTTGGAAAAATGTGAAATTTTAGTCCTTTATTTTTATTGTTAACTGCATTGCATTGGGGAACACAACAGTTCACTCCCATCATAAAGCCCTGAAATAAAAAAGAAATAAGTATATATCCCTATGTTATTATATGCTACTTTTCACTTACCTGAAGTGATTTATTTAATAAATATGCAAATCTCAGCAAAGCAGGCGTACTATCTTCAGTATTAACGTAATTACAACCTCAAACAATAGTAACTGCAAATTTTCTACCATTTACCAATAAGAAAAATGTTAGGTTATGTTTCTATACATCAAACCCGATAGCGCCATCTGATTTAACACGCCCTATTGAATTCCAGATATGATTAAGATATTTAAGGTTAGCTTGAAATAATTGAGGGTTAGAATTACGAACACTGAACAGATCGGGAATATAGATATCTACCCTACCGGTTGCATATACAGGGTGCGTCCGAATTAAAATAAGGATTACACTTGACCTCGCAATCTGTATGCTTAAAATCAGCCCTGCGTTGCCACCCTAGAGGTGACATAAAAATACGTGGTCAAGTTGTTGAGATCTCAATGTCCGTCGCCCGTATACTTCAAAATATTTTTTAATTAAAACATAACCACTTGTTCTGTACTATAAGTGGTGGTTGCGAGCGCGAATTTTCGATCCACTGATTATTATTCCTGTGTTAACA
The DNA here is from genome assembly GCA_940337035.1 of Agriotes lineatus. Lineage (NCBI taxonomy): Eukaryota > Metazoa > Arthropoda > Insecta > Coleoptera > Elateridae > Agriotes > Agriotes lineatus. Next base: position 121,808,041 of record OW679201.1, on the reverse strand, counting down.
GGCCATCAGCCCATTACTAACGAAAATTTAACTTCCAACGTTTGCTTTTAGTTTTGGATTTATTTTAAATAATTCGCTGTGTTGAAATTCGGTCGCCTATAATTACTGATTAATGGTTGGGTGGTTGCTAGCTACCGTAATAGAGCTCGGAATTTCTTTGATATCAGGGTTATTCCTAACATAATTTAAAATAAAATTCACTTTCGTGAACCGTTGCTAGATATGTTCCATTAATTATAATAGAATTAGATAAGACAGAACCGAATCACACTTTTATTGTGTTTCATTAAAAATAAACGGGTACACTGTTTATGATACTTCTAATTAAGTTTATTTTCGAGTATGTGTATAGTTGCTAGTTGCAACCAGGTCAGTGCAGGCTCAAGGTTTATCTAACAAATAAACAAGCTCATATACCTATATTGGTCTTGGTTTTTTTTGTGCTTCCCACAGAGGTGTGCTTAACACTTTATTTCAGTAGTAGAGAGAAGGATTGACTTCTTTGGGATTCTTGGCCCAAAATTATTCGCTGTGAATTACAGGGTGGCGCCCAATAAATTTCATTCGAGCTAGAGCAGTAAGTTTTTGTTTTTGGAGCTATACAGAGGCCCTTAAGGTAAACGAACCCGAGGTTAACGCCCCTGCTGCTAGCCGAGTGCCCTGAGAAACTTAACGCGAATTACCCCTTTTATTTTGAGGGCTAATAGTATACCTGATTGGACGGGAACATCTGATTGGAGGACTTAAGTTAAAGTAATCACAGGTATATATAAAAAATAAACAATAATAAGTTTCAATAGTGAGCGAATACGATATTTACAAAAAATACTTACCATTATCAACATTTAAAACGATATTAATTGTAAAATATATGAATTCAGTTAACCTTTCATATAAATAATTTGACTGACAGTTATAGAAACGTCATTTGATATAATTCTCATACCACCAATTAACCATAAAGTATAATAATTTTAATAATCAAGGCGATAGTAAAGATTAATAAATGAAAATAATTAATCATACTTTAAAAGCATGAACCTGACCGGATTTAAGAGTAAATGATCTAAACTAAAAGAACTAAACTCAATAGTAAGTAATATTTTTACGTAAATTAATCCAAACAAAAATGTATCCATTTAAAATCTAATATGACAATATGACAATAACATAGCACTGATGCTATAACAGTATATATAGACAATGATTTGACAGTGGAGGTGAGGAAACTACAGAAAGAAATAAGCGCTGCCAGATAACAAAAAGAGAAAGGAAACAATGTAAAAATTGGCTATGGTAAGGTATTAATAAATGAAGAAGAATACGGATGAAGAGAGAGAAACAGGTAGTAAGAAGGTGGATAAGCCACAAATCTACAGCAAAAAACGAACAACCCGCCAAATAAAAGATGATAAGCGAGCAAAATAAGTCGACAGACGCAACGGAAAAGGATATGAATTAGGCAAAGGAGGCAAGCCGATTATGGCAAAGAACAGGCTAATGATTGGAACATGGAATGTAAAGGAAACTTTGGAGGAAAGGGATTTAAGAATATTCATGGAAGTAAGCAAGGATTACAAATTGGACATAGCGGCACTTTGTTACGTTTAGATTACGCCGCCTTTCTTAATTTCAAATTCGAATTGTATTTTCCCACGCATCGCGCCACTGGGATATTTGGCTGCGATAAAATTGACGTGCTTTTATCTGGGAAAATCCGAGTGCGGTCTTCGACGGAATTTTTTCCGCTCGCAGCTTGAATCGAACAGTATAATGATTTTAGCAATTTATGAGCTTTCGGGAATGTTTAGTAAGGCTTTTGGTTAGTTTTACGCTGTGATGATATGCGAGCCCTCACGTTTTCGTGGCTTTAATGCCCCGAACTCATTAAAAAAGCTTTCCTGCGCCTTGTGAGGATTCGTTTTTGGTAATTGCAACCACGAGCTGTTTCATGTGCCCAAACTGTCATCTGGGGTGAGTAACTAGACGCGCTAGGGGTGTATTCTATTCGGACCTCTTCCCTTTTCACAGCAAGCAGTACCAGGCATAATTAATGCCGGTTTTCTTAGCTAAGCCAGCGAAATTTTGGGCCCGTTCGCCGCGCTGAATTGGTGCGACGCTCGATTGTTCCCGTGTCCTTGGCAACCTGCTGCAGGTATTTTGCGAGTCAACGGTGTTAGGCCTCCATGGAGCCGCTTTCCCTTGTCGCCAGCGCTTATTTAGGGCACAATAAGAACCCGTATTGGGGGTGCGTTTGGCACCTTAACCTCGCTGCCGCCGCTCCGTTTACGCTGGAAAACACTACCTACGGCCGTATGAACTTCTCGGTCAAGAGCTCGACACCGCGTTCAGTTTCCTCTAAAACTGAGCCTAGGAAATCCGCGGGCTAAGCAGCTTGCGGAGCTGCCTCTTTTAATTTGTTGTAAAGTGCTATATTGCGTCATAAGACTGTAAATATGTTGTAGCCTGTGATTAAGTAATGTAGAGCGATTCTGCGATTCTAATTGATGCTATTTATTGTGATAATTACTGTAAACCTGTACTGTGGTACTTACTCGCAACTATATGATCTTTATACCAGTATACAGGGTAAGTTTAGCTACGGTTGATTGCATTTATTTGGAGCTATCTTTCAGGAAGTGTAATATAGCCTGGGTATTGAGTTTACAAATTCTCGTTTGATCACCGGGGTGCATTCGCCGTTATTTCAAAATTTGTTGGCGCTCTGGATTTTTATTTAATTATTATTCTACCGTTTCATTCTTAAGAACTACACGCCTCAAATCGCTGAACTGGCGGCCGGCTTCTGCACCTTAGTGTACTAATTTTGTTTCTTTGGAAAATCGCCCAGTACTTCAATATAGATGTGCTAACAACTCCAAGAAACCAAACAAAAAGGAAATACAAGAAATGACCTAAAGAATTTTGTTTACTTTAATAGCGGGACAAGTAACAGAATATTTGGGGCAAGTTTCCAAGTTAATAAAAAAATGAAACACAGAGTAATAAAATTCAATCCGATGTCATATAGAATCTGTAGATTGCGTTTACGAGGGCAATACAGAAAAATCAAGTTAGTCAATTTCCACCCACCAATTGAAGTTAAACACGAGGAAACTAAAAGCAAGTTTTATGGGGAACCAGGAAAACAGTAGAGGAAATACCTAAGCACGATATAAAAATAGTGTTGGGAGATGCAAATGCTCAGGAAAAGCAACAACTTGTAAAAGTATAGCAGGTGGTAAAAGTAAACACACTCAAAGCAACTGCAATAGGAAAAAATTAATTAAATTTACGACTGAGTTTGACATGAAATCGTAAGCACTAAGTGTGATCGCAAGGAAATTCATAAAGGCACTTGGAAGATAATGAATGGAAGTACTGTAAATCAAAATGGCCATATTCTAATAGAAAGAAGATGTAAGAAGCTATAGAGAAGCAGACGTAGATTCCGACCACTACTTGATTAGAATAAAGATAAGGCAAGAAATACCAAAGTAGATAATACAGATCGAAGAGAAGTGAACAAATTAAATGTATATTGCAAGGAGAAGAAACTCAAGAATTATTTGAAGAGAGAGTGACAATAAAGTTTCAAGAATTGGGAGCAGCACAAAGCATAGAAGATGAATGGAATAAAATACAGGAAGTAATCCAAGAGGAAGCTAAACAAATACTACAGGTAGAAGAAAGCAAGACAAAAGGCAAAAATTGTTTTGATTAAGAATGTAAGGAGGCAATAAGAAGAAGAATGAAGGAAAGGCTAGAAATGGAAAACACAAAAACAGCAGAGACAAAAAGAAGATATCAAGAGGAACGAGGAGGAATGAAAACAATACGTAGAAGTAAAAAAAAACAGAGTATGGAAGCTGAAAAAAATAGAAGAACACTTTAGCAAAAAAGAAATAAGGAACTTCTATCAAGAAACAAAGAAAGAGAAACAAGGCTACCACAAGAGAAAAACGTACTACGAAAACAAAAAAGGAGATCTGATAGGACGAATCGATGGGAAACTGGAAAGATGGGTGGAATATTTCCAAGAGTTTTTAAATGAAGAAGGAAATCCCAAAACCAGAAAAGCATTACACGAGAGGTGGTGAAGAATTAGAAGTCTCCAGCTATCAAGAAATAGAAACAATACTGATGTAGATGAAAAATAATAAAATCCCTGGAGGAAATGGAGTTGCAGCAGAAATCATTAAGGGAGGAGGGGAGGCTCTACAAAAAAGAAAATACGAAGTACTAGCGGAAGTGTGAAAGAAAAGAAACAATGCTAACTAAGTGGAATGAAGCCATTGTGTTACGTGTCAAAAGCATTTGATATTAATACTAGTGTTGAATGAGGAATCTAGTGAGAGTGACGCGATAAAATTAATATCAGATTGGCTTTGTT
>OW679201.1:121565484-121803625 GCA_940337035.1 Agriotes lineatus | reverse complement strand
TTTATTGTTTCAAGCATCTATAGAATGCCCTATAAAGAAAATTGCTAAACTATCTAGGTGAACACATGGAAATACATTTGTATAACCGGTGTTATACCAATTTTTGTATAATCGCAGTTATTAAAATCACATAGACTTGACTAAAAAGTATAACAGGCATACTAAAACAACATATAAAGCACATAAATGAATTAAAAATTTGACAAGTAAACCCAAAATAAAAAATATATGAATTTCTTGTTTACTTATATATTTTATTAATGTATTTATTCATATAGTATACAAATAGACGATCGAAAATTCGCGAGGCTCGACGTATTACCCTATGGCAATATATCTTGTATACTTGATTATTTTCCATCATCTACTTAATAATAATAAAAGTAATAATAATGGGCTTTATTGTTGTCAAATCAAACAACAAACGGCGGAGTTATGCAAGTTCAACGTCTTGCTGCTCTTCCACTAAACCGTAAAGTAAATATACAACTAAATCTAAAACTAAACTAACATACAGATTTATTTGCTTGTTGCAGTTACTCAGATGCATGGCCATCAATATTAAATTATTTATTTAAGAAATAGAAAAACCAAGTTTTAATAGTAAAAAAAATATTAATCGTTTCGTTAAATTTAGGAGAGAGGCATTTGAAATGTAGCGGTAAGGAGTTATAGAATTTAGCTACGAGAATGATCGTGTATAACTAGCTGTTCTGTGATACGGCGGTATGAGCAGACCCTTACTCCTGACACTGATGTTATGGATATCACTATAAAAACAGATTTTTTGATAAAGATGCGGTGGTGTTTTGAAATTAATAACTTTATAAAATAATGTATATAAATGTAATTTCCATCTATCTGACTGTTTAACCAATGTATTTCTCAAAGTTTATGCAAAACATGACTCCTTCTTTTCAAATCAATAATAAGTCGCAGACACCAGTTTTGTATACGTTGTATTCTAGCAGAGCCAGTGCCGTCTAAGCAAGGCCCGTAAACGGTGTCGCAAAAATTAAAATGAGAAAGGTTTAGAGACTCCAGCAAAATAATTTTCATTTTTCTATTAGTGCCCCCCTGACTTGCAAAAAGTGAACACGTTTAACTAACTTAAGTGAGTTGAGTGATACGCTATCGTATGATAGACGCGAGGTCAATAACACTTCCCGTCGGTATAATTGTACACGTATTCTGTAAGTAAAATAAATTTACACAGAGAGGAGAAATTACCAACCAAGGCAGCCATGCTGCCAGCCGGTACCGGCTACAATGGACAACAATAAGCATATGCTCAGCAACAATTCCAAAATAACTCACCTATAAATATCCCCCAAACTAGTTTTCCCGGTATTATGCTACAAAATCCTAACTTTTAAACCAAACAACGTACCAACAATCGTCAAACTTACAATACCAACTACTCAATACCAACCACAGCCCCAGTAAGTAGAGGGAAGTGGATGGTTCTGGAACCTCCCCCCACCACTTGACCTTGAGTTCAAGTCAAGGCCACGTTCAAGCCCAAGGTCACATGCAAGGCGAGGCCACGTGAAAGCCCAAGGTCACGTTCGAAGCGAGGCCATCAACAGTAACCTTGAAGACTGGGTATAACATGAGGTGTAGCTTTGTGTTCAGTAGTATATCGTGTGCTGTACTAGCAAAAACAATGGATGAGGTACAAAAGGTTGGTGAAACTGTGAAGGGGTCAAAGAAAAAAGTGAAACTGTTATATCCAGTATTGTTAAACGCAACAAGTTATCCTTTGAATAAGTCAAGAAATAAATCTGTGAGTTTGGGTTTGACCTGTTTTGGATCGTTTGTGCCGGGAGTGCTAATTAGTGGGATTAACAACAATTTTATACTGCTAGACGAAGGAGAGTGGCAAGTCTTTCTTAAAAATGAAGATGTGATAAACAGACATTTTAACTATGAAGATGGAGAGTCAAAACCGGTGGATATAAGTCCAGGCAAACGAATATATTTCCAAAAATCGGAAATAAGAAAGTGATTGTGCTGCAGGAACTTAAGCGATCCCAAGTGTATCTCGGTATGCAATCAGTAGCAGAATTGTGGGGGTTGCTAAGCTGCTAAATTCTAAAGCTGAATTATTGAAAAGTCAGAATTTTGAAAATTTTTACAGTAGTGTATTAGACGCGGTTTGGAATTTACCCGGCGACTTTAAAAGAAGCATTGAGGATGCGTTACCGCCAATAAAATCCGAAAATGTATACTGCATGCATGAAATGCTAAAGTATGCTTTGGACGTCATTAGATATGATATTGTGTTTAAACAATACGCCCAACAACAGCAAACGTTGGAACAATAAGTGATTATCATGTAGTTATAACGATGTAATAAAAAATTAAAAATTTTAAAACGTTTATTATATATATTACAAACTAACTTACTAACTAACCTAACCTAGAACGCTGTGGGTGGCCTCACATTTGCTGTAAAAAAGAACACTTAGTTTCTTCAAAGAAGCAAATCAAGTTTTCTTACGTAGATCACCCAGAGCATGTCAAGCAAGTCGGGGTCCCTGTAGACCTTGTACCTACATCCCAGAAACCACCCCACCTCTAGCAGGGTGGCTTCCGGGATGTAGGTTGAGTTCTTCATCAGCACTATGTCTTGCTAAAAAGAAATTTATTGTGAACCAAATTTATATATATATATTTTCTTACAGTGTCATATTTCTCCGATACATGTGTAACAAGCTGCAGTTCTAAAATTATAAAAAGTTATTACATCAACTATTAAAAATTAACACAATATTACCGAACGCTGACATGGCAGCCCCTAGTATGATAGAATCGAGGAATTGTTCTGTAAATTTCTTATATGTATACTGTTTAGAATACAAAAAAAATAAGCGTCTTACCCATTCTGTTTAATCTGAAAAATATTTTAGAATTTAGAATAGCGAAGTAACAGTACAATGCAAAAAAATCCAATCAAATATCTTAATAATGATGATACGAGCATTTTAAGATTTTGCTTAGAAACATTAGAAAAAATATTAGAAATGGTGTATATGGAAGTAGACACAAAGGACGGGGATCAAATATCTTAATAAACAAGGGAGATGTGAGCATTTACATTAGAAAAGTAAAAAAACTTTTTTCAGAACTTTTCCTATTACATTTTTCAAAGACATAGACATATAAAATAAAACATATATACAAACATATCTTACCAATGGAGCAGATTGTTGCAGCTGAAGAAACTGTGATTTTGTCATGCAACAGCGGCTGGTTTATATACAAATCTCTCCTACCTACATCTCGACTTGGAGGAAAGGGTTGACAAATTATGCTGCAGATTCTAATTTTGCGTTTATCTCAGTTATTTTAAATAATAGAAATTTTTGCGGTACCCTCATATTCCTCGTTAAAAAACGAACAGTTTGATACTAAATAGTAATACATTTGGCAGTTATTAGGGATGTATGCATAATTATAAAATATCCATCTGTTTACGTTTGCTACAGTATTAGAAAACCTAATAATGAAATAAACTAGAATTATAATTTTTTCAAGTTAAATATGTTAAATAACAATATATAAATAAACCGACATCTAGAAATAGAGCGAAGTATTCGAATGATCATTTTTAATTATAAACAACAGTTTGTTTATCAGTCTAAAAATACGCAGCAAACCGGTGAAAGTTGTAGCAGTCTCGAATGAAAAAAAATAATTACTCAGAGCTCTGTAAATTTAATTATGTCTTTATAAGCAAGTATTAAAAAACAAATTGTTGCAATTTCCCATAGATAGGTTGTCAATTAAAATCTAAATAAACGTCTCGAACGAAAAATAATTACTCAGAGGTCTTTATAAGCAAGTATTAAAAAACAAATTGTTACAATTTCCCATAGATTGGTTGTCAATTAAAATCTAAATAAACGTCTCGAACGAAAAATAATTACTCAGAGCTCTACAATCGGAAGCTGATTAGGTGCAATAAGTGACATGGTTGTCGCTAGATCTGATAGATGCAAACTAATAAACAGCAAACTAATTTGTTGATGATTTTGAGATGCTTCAATAATTTCAAGATACCGCTGATTTGTCTAAAAATGGCAATTTTATTTCTTTAAATTTTCGGTTTTCCGAAAGAATGACAAATGCTGGCATAAAATTAGATGCGGTGTTTAAAATGTAAGCAATCGTTCTGCATGCACGCATTTCCTTGAATATAAAGCGCCGCATTTAACGTTTTGCACGTTCCTTAGTGCAAGTGAATACTAATGAAAAATATTTTTTTAATTGACTGACACTGAAACGCACGCGTTATGTCTGCATATTAAGCAGTCTCTGAACCCAGTATCGTGTATGAATTTTAAACGCAAACTGCACGTATAAATACATACATTTTAAATTGAATTACCAGTGCAGTGTCAGCGAATGTAAAGATAGATATTTATTACTTATATGTAGGAGTTATAATTGATAATAGATTGAAATTTAAACAACATATTGAGTGTATTGTAATTAAAGCTGTGAAAAATATAGGTTTGTTTGGTCGAATAAGTTCCAAAATTAAGCATTAAGCAAAGGATTTAATTAATACGCTAGTTTTAATTATTAAAATTATTAATAATGAACTGTCTAGTTATATGACTGAATTTATAGTATACAATAAGGACATTCATAATTATAAGACTAGATTTGTAAATGACTTTAGATCGCCCTTAACAGCAAAATCATGTTCTCAAAAAACTTATTCTATAATGGACTCAAATTATATAATGAAATGGCGAACGAAACTAAACAGACTGTTAATTTATATCAGTTTAAAAAGCTTTGTTCAATTTAAATATGTTTGTTAAATAACAATATATGGATAAACCGACATCTAGAAATAGAGCGAAGTATTCGAATGATCATTTTTAATTATAAACAACAGTTTGTTTATCAGTCTAAAAATACGCAGCAAACCGGTGAAAGTTGTAGCAGTCTCAAATGAAAAATAATTACTCAGAGCTCTGTAAATTTAATTATGTCTTTACAAGCAAGTATTAAAACAAATTGTTGCAATTTCCCATAGATTGGTTGTCAATTAAAATCTAAATAAACGTCTCGAAGGAAAAATAATTACTCAGAGCTCTTTATAAGCAAGTATTAAAAAACAAATTGTTACAATTTCCCATAGATTGGTTGTCAATTAAAATCTAAATAAACGTCTCGAACGAAAAATAATTACTCAGAGCTCTTTATAAGCAAGTATTAAAAAACAAATTGTTACAATTTCCCATAGATTGGTTGTCAATTAAAATCTAAATAAACGTCTCAAACGAAAAATAATTACTCAGAGCTCTTTATAAGCAAGTATTAAAAAACAAATTGTTACAATTTCCCATAGATTGGTTATCAATTAAAATCTAAATAAACTTAAATATTACTTAAACGTGATTTACCACATCTGAAATAATAAATACGTCTTTGTTGATAGAACAACTGCAAAAAATATAGGCCGTGTACGTTTTTCTATTCTCATAACCAGTAGGAAATTAATAGGTTGATAGATATTAAGGCAATTAAATGTATCACATTTTAATGAATGTTACTGTAAAATATAATATCACTCTCGTCTGTATTAACTTGCAAACTGTGTTTGAAAAATACTTTTTGTTGCCTTTTCATGCGCAGTCTGCAAAAATTTAGACATACAGCAAACGTAAAGGTATTTCAAGGCTAACTTCCTTTGTGTAAGCTAAGTTTCAAGAAAAGTGTAGGTTGCAACGACCTCAACTGGTTTGCGTGCGAAAGTCGTCTATCCGCCCCACCAAGTTTACTATATATACACCTAGCTAAGGTGGGAGCAGTCATTATCTTGTGTTTGCAATGGCTAGCAACAGCGCTGTTTGTCAGTTTTGCGAGGGTTCGATTTTACCGAAAAATTTTTCAAAATTTAATAGGCTCAGTTTGAAAAAAACGGGTACAGTTAAACTTTGCGCCTGCACGGAACCAAGCGGTTCCGTACAGACGTCGCCGCAAACCGCCATTAAGGTTTTAAGTGACGTATTAATTGCTCCTAATTACGAAATTATTTCTCCAAGTAGTCAAGGTTCGAGCAAAATTTTAAAATCAGCTTTAAAGAAAGGTCAGAAACGGAAAAAACCGGCAAAATTCAATTTGGCGAAGTATGTCAAGTGTATGAATGAGGAGACTGATGTTCCTGTGGCAAAAATCCAAAATATGCCGATGCAATCTGAGTCTCCTCATTTATCGCAAACGGAAATGTTTATGGAAACGTTCGATTTTGATGACATTCAATTGGAAAAGGTGGCTTCCGGCGACGGTGCGGCGCAAGAGTTTAGAGCCCTTGTAGATGGTTTGGAGATCGACTCCGGCTCAAGTCGACCGACCAGTCGAATTTCGAAGCAGCCAACAATCCAACCTTCGGAAAATGCGACCGCAGCACCGTCTGTAATTGTGCAGTCTCCGGTTTCGGGTGGTGTAGCTGTTGTAGCCACTGGGAGTAACGTAGTCGACACTGTGGTGTCGATTACGCCTACCCCGCAGGAGGAAGACATGGATGACATTTCGCCATCCCAGCGTGCCGAACGTGAATACGTGTCTAATCGCAATGCAATAGATGCTAAAGCAGCCGATCTTCGCAGCGGTGAGCATTACATAAGGTATATTAGATATTAGATATTAGATATTAGATATTATTTTTCTATCCATATATGTTATTTAACATTGAAGGTGTTCAGAACGTGCTTTTCCCAGTTTAATAGCTTATATTGTTATTAGCTCACTAGAAATTCGAGCCGCCAGCCTAGAAGCGACGATGCACGATGAGTACCTAAAAAGCATAGCCGCTTTACCTAAGATCCGCCACGGCCACAGCGCAACTAACATGGACATCTTTAAGAATGCTGCGTTAGCAATAATCCAAGATCTGTTAGCTGTGGAGAGCGCGATTCGTGCAAGACGTCAGGAGCTCGATAAAAAGGCTAAGTAACGAGTAGATAATCGTTTAACATATCATACACCCCTAACACAAATAACCTCCCCCCCTATCCTCTCCAGGGTGTCCAAAGCGAATCCTCCCCGTGGTGACACCTGGGTATTCCGTTCGAGGTTTAATTTGTTAATCAGTGTTTGTAAATAAAGGTGTTCATTTCGTTTGTGGATAGTAAGCCTCGAGCTGGGTAGCTAATCGCGCAATTAGCATATTAACCGATTGCGCGAGACTAATTTGCCAGTATGTTCAGGTGCACTGCTTGTGGAGAGTCCTTCACCAGAGCTGACCATTTGTTTCGCCATAGAAGAGATAGCTGTCGCCACGAGGTTGGCCACCCATCGACGAGTGGTAAGTGGAAACGTGTTGATTGCTGCTGATTATATCAATTGTGTGTTTCCTAAAGGTGACGCTATGGAGGCTTCGGTAGCAGCTGGTGAGGGACCATCGGCGAGTAAACGCCCAAGACTTAATGACTCCAGCGGTGGTGAGTGTGTCTCTATTGTAGTGTTTCATGTTTTCTAACGTTTGGTTTAACAGAACAGCTCCCCAGGACGCAATACTGCGACGTGTGTGATGAAAATGTTTCTCGGACTTGTTTCGTTGGACACCTGAGGAGCAATCGTCACACGAGGCGGTGTGATGTCGTCCATCTGGGGAAAGGAGTGGTGGCCCTTCCAACCGCCTTCAAGTCCCGTGTTGCCAGCTACAGGGTGTCCACGGAAAATTATCATATAAGTGTTGTAGAATATATGACCGAACTGAAAGACAAAATTATAGGTCTTATAGAAGGGCAACTGACCAAATTAAACAGTATAAAATTCAATTTCGAACTTTTCGGGTATTTTATTTTGGAGACTCAAGATGTACAAGACGTCAAAAGTTTTAATACGACCAACGAGGTGGTCACTCTCGGTACAGACTTGAACGAATTATATGATAATTTAACGGGGATATTGGACCAGAAGGTGTCCGAATTTGAGGAACGCAATTCAGGTGTGTATTACAACTGTAATTCTTGTTAATGTTACTAACCGCAAAATGTTTACAGGGTGGATCTTGAAGCAGTTGCTGTACCTAGAATTAAATATAAATAAATTCAATCCGTTTCGGGCGTTTTCGTATATCCCGCTACCGAAGCAGATTCAGTCCAAGAAAGCGATCGTGAACGTCCAAAACGTCGATGACGAGCGTTGTTTCGGGTGGGCCGTAATTTCGGCCATCTGCGAACCAGATGGACCGTCTAATCGAACGAGTTCGTATCGAGATTGCGGCGAGTTTTTAAATTTTAAGGACATTGAATTCCCTGTTAGATTGCGCGATATTTCTAAATTTGAAAAAAATAACCCTCAACTTTCTATAAATGTATACGCGTTGGAAAAGACTTTTCAAAACGATATTACCATATATGAAGTTGTGGGACCTCTGTACTATTCGCCACGTATAAAAAACGGACATATAAATTTGCTGCTTCTAACAGATGGCGAAGGTAATAACCACTACTGTTGGATCACCAATTTGTCTAGGTTAGTTTCGCGGCAAATAACGGCTAGGGAAAATGCAAAACATTTTTGTAATGGTTGTCTAAATTACTTTCGCACCGATGCCCATCTGGAGAACCATAAGCTTTTTGACTGTAATCATGTGTGCACAAAGTTGCCTACGACAGAGCCGATCACGGATAAGTGTGGGGAGGTGAGGCCCCAGAACATTCTTAAATTTGATAATTATCATAAGCAATTGAAACTGCCCTATGTTTGCTACGCAGATTTCGAGACCGTTTTATCACCCGTCGATGGTGGGGATCAGGAGCCGGATCGCGAAAGACCATATACGATCAAAACGTGCGAGCACAAACCGTATTCTTTCGCGTATTATTTGAAATGTTCTTTTGATGATACTCTATCCAAATTCGAAATTTATAGGGGCGAGGATGCTGTGGACGTGTTTGTTGAGCGTCTAGACAGAGACGTTCGCGCCTTATATTCCAACAGTTTAAAGCATGTTGTACCCCTCAAGCCTCTGGCTCCGCAAGAAATTCAAAATTTTAAGGATGCTGCTTCATGTCATATTTGCAATCGTCCTTTTGGAGAGGGGGACTTAAAGGTTAGCTCAAAATAACGAGGAGCTTGATGTCATTCCGGAAAATAAGGAAAAATATATTTCATTTGGTAAACGTCTTTGGGTAGATGAAGTCGTTGTTGACGGAAAACGAAAAAACGTTTATATGCAAATTCGATTTTTAGATAGTTACAGATTTTTAAGTGCTTCTTTAGCATCGCTGGCCGCCACATTATCAGATGATCAGTGTGTTGAAATTCATAAGCAATTCGGACATGACATCAAATTCGAACTGATGAGACAGAAAGGTGTGTTTCCCTATTCGTATCTGGATTCATTTACAAAATTAGACGAGCCGGCGTTGCCCACAATCGTTCAGTTTTATGATCATTTAACCGAGACGCATATTACTGAGGTCGATTACGAACGCGCCGTTAAGGTCTGGAAAACTTTCGAATGTCAAACGTTGGGCGACTATTCCGATGTTTACCTCAAATGTGACGTGTTTATATTGGCAGACGTTTTCGAAAACTTTCGAAATTTTTATTTAAATCAATATAATTTAGATCCGGCGCAGTACTTCACCGCCCCCGGTTTAAGTTGGGACGCCATGTTAAAATATACGGGGGTTGAGTTGGAGCTGTTGACGGATATGGATATGTTTCACTTTTTTAGAAAGGGTATTCGTGGAGGAGTCAGTACTTGCGTCGGGCGAAAGGCTATTGCCAACAATAAATTTGCGGGTAATTATGACGCTTTCAAACCCACTTCTTTTATTGTTTATTTGGATGCAACGAATTTGTATGCTCATAGTATGAGGCAGTTTCTACCGCAAGGTGGTTTTGTTTGGTTGACTGACGACGAAATTGATAGTTTTGACGTATTTAAAATTGTGGACGACTCAGATACTGGGTACGTGTTGGAAGTTGACTTGCGGTACCCCGAAAATTTACATGACGATCACAATGACTTTCCCTTTTGCCCCGAGCTATTGGTGCCTCTACAGGGAAAATTTAAAAATGCAAAATTAATTCCAAATTTGTATGACAAACACAATTATATTATTCACTACAGAAATTTGAGGCAATGCTTAGAGGCTGGTTTGATTTTGGTTAAAACACATAAAATACTTAAGTTTAGACAATCTCCTTGGCTCAGATCCTACATCGATTTAAACACAAAATTACGTAACAAGTCTGACCATGAATTTCATCGAAATTCATTCAAACTAGCTAACAATAGCGTCTTTGGTAAAACCATGGAAAACGTGGACAAAAGGGTTCTTGTAAAGTTAATTAGTCATTGGAAAAAAATTGGTAATAGAATGGGGGCAGAAGCTTTGATATCGAAACCTAACTTTAAAGATAGAATTCGGTTTGGGGAAAATTTAATAGCAGTGGAAATGAACAGAACATCGGTTTTATATAACAAACCCATTTATGTTGGTTTCTCAGTTTTAGATCTTTCGAAAACGGTAATGTACGATTTTTATTACAAATTTTTGAAGCATAAATACGGCCGTAATGTGTCTCTACTCTATTCGGACACGGACTCATTCATCCTGGAAATTTTTACTGAAAATTTTTACGTCGACATGCAAGAGCACCTTGATCTCTTTGATACATCAAATTACAAGAATGGTCTGCACGGAATTTCGAGAACCAAGTCCGTTGTTGGCAAATTTAAGGATGAGTACGCGGGGGTGGCTGTGTGTAGCTATTACGGGGTCGGTGCAAAAACATACTGTGTAAACGCTGTTGGTAAAGAAGACAAAAAGGCGAAGGGAGTTAGAAAGAGTGCTGTTCGGAATCACCTCACCACCGAAATTTATAAATCTGTAGTCGAAAACAAGAGGGAAGTTGTATTTTGTCAGATGTATGTGTTTCGTTCCCGTTTACACACTATGTACACCGAATTAATGAATAAGGTTGCGCTTTCTTCGCGAGATGATAAACGCTTCCTTATTCCTAATACTACCAAAACCTTAGCGTGGGGTCACCGTGACATAGATGATTACAGTCGTCTAGACAACTTGCTGCGCATTGCCGAAACGATGGTGTAGCAATATGTTCGCGGAACAGTATTCGTTATTACTTAACAGCAGAGGTCCTACACGGCTTTCTTGTACTTTGTAGGTTTAGTTATTGTATATAGCAATTATAGTATAGGTTAAGAACACTAGCTTGTATGATAGAGGTAGTAAGTTAAATTTTACAAAAAATCTGATTGTTTGGGTCCGCATTACCAAGTATATTTGTTATTTAACACTGTAGTCACTCATGTTCAGCATTTACAATAATAAATTACTGTAAAACATAAAAAGTTTTTATTTAAAGGAAATAAATGGTAGTAAAACAAAAAAGTGTTTTATTGAAAGAGTTCTATAGAATCATAATAAGTTATACAACATTGTTTTTCGATATCCAGGAATTGTGACGATTATCGAATCCCAACCACTTTACGTAAAGCTGATTACCCTTCTTCTTCAACACCTTTTCTACCAGGTATACGTCAGAGTGTTTGGTTTTCTGTAATTCGTGCTCGTAAAATCCACCTTTGATTTCTTGCCCTTCCTGATCGGTGAGTCTGTTGGTGGTAGGATTTGTAAGTCGCACTGTGGCTATTTTGAATATTTCGTTGCTCCAGCTGGGTGTGTAGCCTTTACTAAATATCGAGCGATACAGCGTACAGAATCTCCTTTATGAAACTTTTGAGGTGTCGGATCTACAGTTTTTGTGTGGCTGTACACGGTGTGTAACAGACGTTTGGCATTTTTAAGATTAACTTCTAGGCCAGTCAAATTGTCGAAAATACCTCGTTTTTTTGACAAAAATACTACCTGAAAAGTGAGCATGTAGTTTTATAGAACAAATCACGTAGAATTGAATGACCTAAAAAGTAACAGCTGAATCAGTGGAGAAGTGATTCAAAATTGCGCTCAAAATAATGAAAAAACGGTTTTTTGCATATAAAAGAGCAAAAACGCGATGAATTTTTTCCAAAAAAAATAGGCTTATGTATTTAAAAAAAAAAAATAAATTAAGCTGTCGATGGTCAAAATCGATTAATTAGAAAAAAAGTTATTGCTAAAAAACCGCTAAAAATTACCGATTCTTCAATTATTCTTAACTTTAAAGAAAAAACCTATATAACGTTGAAATTTTCAGGAAGCATAGTACTTGATGAGCAGAAAACATACGATTTTAAAATTTGCAAAAATCTTGTTTACTTTTTGCATAAATAATTTTTTTCGAAAAAAATACGTTTTCGCAGAAATTGATTTACTCAGCTTGCAGAAGTCGTATATCAATCACCATAGGCTTATTTTGTTCCTTAAGAGTTATACTACCACACACAATATGAGCGCAAATTTTTTTGCACTATAAAATATGTGCAAATTTAATGTGAAGGGTGATCTTTTTTTACGCGCACAAAATGTTGAATATTTTTGTCAATTTTAATTGTACCGAAATTACATAAGCACCATTCGATAGCTGCCAATTTTCTCCGTAATTAAAAAATGATTAAGGTACGACTCATAGAAGCCAAGGAATTTTTTTGTTTTAAATTGCTGCACATTCAATTATTAATATTAGCGGCTGAAATTTGCACACACTTTAGTTGAAGACTTCTAGTGTAATATAAAAATAATTTCGTAATTATTGACCGTGTATTATTTATTGCGAACCGGTTTACATTAAGCGTCGCAAAATGTATGTTCCGTTCAGAGCGGTGCCGTGGCGAGTAGCGTTCGTTGTGGGGAGAAACTCGTAGTAGGCCGCTCAACTGGGCGTTTACTCGCCCTGCACAATGTACTCAGAATATTCTTCCTTTTTTAAATGTTTATGATTCTAATAATTATTATAAGAATCATAATATTAATTAGAAGAAAAATTATAGCAACTCATTATTTCATTTCTAAACTGTCATTAAACGTGAAAAATATTTTTATTAAAAATAGGATTATAAGATATATTTAAACAAATTATTTACAAGTAATTGTTACATAATATAAACATCTATCAAAGTACAAACCCTTGCATATGAGATAACTATTACTGCAGTTTATTGCCCACCCAGACATATATTGACAAAATATCAACCAAGTATTCTTTGACACACTGGGACTGTGATATATAATTACACTAACAGCCAGTCTTATAAAGACCACTAATCTGAAGTTTGTGTGTACTTTGTTGTTAAAATAAACAAAAGCGCATTTAAATTCGTAGAAAGTTGACAGCTATCGAATGGCGCTTATGTAATTTCGGTACAATTAAAATTGACAAAAATATGCAACATTTTGTGCGCCTAAAAAAAGATCACTTTTCAAATTAAATTTGTACATATTTGCAAGTACAAAAAATTTGCGCTCATATTGTGTGGCAGCATAACTCTTAAGGAACAAAATAAGCCTACGCTGATTGCTGTACGACTTCTGCAAGCTGAGTAAATCAATTTCTGCGAAAACGTATTTTTTTCGAAAAAAATTATTTATGCAAAAACTAATCAACATTTTTGCAAATTTTAAAATGTTGAGTTTTCTGCTCACCGAGTACTATGCTTTCTGAAAATTTCAACGTTATATAGTTTTTTTTAAAGAGTTAAGAACAATTGAAAAATCGGTCATTTTTAGCGGTTTTTTAGCGATAACTTATTTTCTAATTAATCGATTTTGACCATCGACAGCTTAATTTATTTGTTTTTTTAAACTACATAAGCCTATTTTTTTTTGGAAAAAATTCATTGCGTTTTTGCTCTTTTATATGCAAAAAACCGTTTTTTCATTACTTTGACCGCAATTTTGAATCGCTTCTCCACTGATTCAGCTGTTACTTTTTAGTTCATTCAATTCTACGTAATTTGTTCTATAAAACTACATGCCCACTTTTCAGGTAGTATTTTTGTCAAGTAAATATCTAATTTGACTGGCCTATTCAGCCGGCTTCATACCTGTTGTGCTATGCCTGGTTGTGTTATATTTGCTTAAAAGTTGGGGCAGAATGTCCAACCATTTGTAGGACCCTTGCAAACTAAACTGCTTCCACATCATGTTCTTAAGGGTGCGGTTACATCTTTCTATGATGCTGCTTTTCATAGTTGAATACGTGCTGTAATGATTTATCTTGTAACGTCGCATCAATGCTTGAAAATCGCTGTTATAAAATTCTTTTCCCAAATCGGTTTGTACGTTTTTTGGAGATACCTTCATATTAGCAAGAACTTTTCGCATAGCTGCTGCTACATCTTTTCCCGTTTTCCGTTTTACCGGGAGAGCCCACAAGTATTTAGAAAACGCATTAATAACCGCTAAAATGTATCGATAACCTTTATTGCTTCGTGCATATGGTTGCATCTCCACCAAATCCGCTTGTAGTAAATCATGCAATCCTTTGAGAATCACCCGTCGTCTCTTGAAATTTCTTCGCGCTGGTTTGTAAAGTTCTGCAACTAGATCCTCCTTAGGACTCATTGCCGAATGTTGCTGTATCGACTGCTATGGGACATTTAAGCAGCAGTTGCACGTATAACTTAGTGTTTATGGATTTGAATTTCAGTTTATCTCCTCGCCGCAATGTCTTACCGACAAGCGTGTCGTGTTTGATGCCGTTGATGTGTGATACTACCAAAGGTCCGTTGACTTGAACACTTATGATCTCACCGATCGTTAACGGAAAAATGTACTCATTATTACCGAAAATTTTGGAATATCCGCTTTCATCATAACCACGCCCAACTAGCAGCAGTGGTAACTCTATATGGAGTCGGTTTACATTTTCAACTTTCATAAAGATATGTTTGCGATGAGAACCGTAGCGCGCGCTATGGTAGTGGCGTCCAAATTTGTCTATGGGCATTACTCTATCGTCTAACACCTTCTGATCGTAATTCAATAGGTCCTCTGCTTTTGTACTCGTCTTAGTGAATTATTTTTGCATCTCGTAGAGCTTGGGTGATGCTTACGATTTCGTTGGAATGGCCGGTGTGCCCCGCTACCTGAGAGGCTAGTAATATGCGCAGACGATCCACTAATGAATTTGGATCTTTCCAAGGAACAAATTCCACTTTTTTATTGGTTACTGTTAATAATCCCCTACCGGTACGCTGCACCCTCGATGCGGCTCTGGTACGTTGTCTAATGCTGGAGGATGTAGCCAGGGGGCGTACTACTTTCATATATTTTGCGCCGGCGTTGCCGCTTATCCCTTGGGTTGGATCGTAGTTCTTACGATTTGCGGCGGATCGGTTCACTATGTCATAGTAATTTTCACGGTCTTTGGTTGTATAAGTTATCGGTTTCTTTAAGAACATTAATTCGTAAAAGCCGGGGGTGCCTTTGTATACTATTCTATTTCCGTGATCTGTAATAACCATGTCCTGACCCTCAAAAGTAAGCTGTTTATTCCCAATTGCAAACTTATCAGTGTCTATGTCCCATCGAACTCCATAGTGGAGATCGTACTTGCTCTCTGTATCTCGTATCATTCCCTCGATATATTTTCTAGCTAACCCTGAGAACTGTTCCAGGTATTCCCCTAGAACTTCCGGTTCCATCATTTGTCGCACGGTTTCCCTAGCCTCTGCTACTGAACTTTCAATTGCCGCTTCTTCTTCTTGAACTTCTATCTGTTGCTCCTCATCTGGTAAACTCTCATACAATACTTCTCTGTCAAGAAATCTAGGTGTGGATGTTACCAACGCTGAAGTCGACGGTCCGGGAATGGCAATGTCGGGGGTTGACGCTCGTACGGGGGTTTTGCCATTTCTCGGACGGGGTAGGATAGATGGTGTGGACACTCGTCGTTTGATGGTTCTCAGCATAGGTCCTACTTCTTGCTGTATTGTTTGACCTCCTTCTTGCTTAATGGATGTTAGCAATTCCGTGAGTGGTTGGGAAATTGGTTTAAATTGCTCCGCAAGAGCCGTCTGCGATTCGGCGATATCTGCTTTTAAAGTTTCATATTTCCGCCTGACAGCCTTTCTAGCTTTAATAAGATCGCTTACTAACCGTTTGTCCATGTTGCTATTACTGTCGTTGTTCGTAGACTAATAATTTGTACAACAGTGGTCCATGCCTATATAGTGAAATAACTGTCAAACCCTTTTCTATAACGACCGGCGTTGATTTCGCTTTCTTTGTCGACAACTAAAAATCCATGATCTTTGATCCAACAGTGGGAACATAAGTTTTTAAACTTTTCGAATGACATGTCTGTGTTTACATGATCATCGTAAATGTGTTTAAGATTGGTGTGGTCTTGCCGGAATACGATTATGATATTCGCATTATCTCGTACCAGTTGTTTCGGGATTGATGAGTAAGTCTGACAGAGGTAAAAACAATCTATATTTCGATGACGTCCGAAACTAAAATAATCTCTAATTATGCTTTGAGTGTCGCATGCCACATCATCAAACACAATAACAGAATTTTCTTTCGCCTCGTGTGGTTTGATAACCTCACACCCCTCGCTGAATGCGTAGAATCCGATTTCTTTTAGTGACTTCAGAAGTATCTTTAGAAATTTGTATTTAGGTTGGTCAAGGGTTTTGGAATACAAATACAAGTTGTGAAACCGCACCCCATTGCGGTGCACCAAAAGACTGATCATCGCATTGGTTTTCCCAGAGCCGGAAGGACCAATGATCAAACCCCTTTTACATCCTATACCCAGTAAAGTGCCGTGTCGTCTGAACCTCTGTGACATGGAATTTACTGTATGATTTACTACCGGCAGCGAACATTTTTGTTTCACAAGTTTGACGTTCTTCATCGTTTTCGGACGGGGGCGAACTAGCTTCTAACCGCGCTGTGCTAAGTATATATCTACCCCTTTGAGCTTCACATCGTCAGTCGCTCTTCGACGAGCGTTTCTTTAAGATGAGTTATACTAGACGTAAAACTCGTAGTCGTCGTCGAATCGTAAGACGGAAAGGTCGCGGTTTGTTGAACACCCTTATTGACAAGTTGCCTTTCGAATTACATATACCAGGTTACAAGTTTTGCGGACCTGGCACTCGTCTAAACAAACGACTTTCTCGAGGTGATCGAGGAAGAAACCCTCTGGACGAGGCTTGCAAGCAACACGACATCGCATACTCACAATCCAGCAATCTTTCGACACGTCACGCGGCGGATAAAGTTCTTGAACAGAAAGCTCGGGAACGCGTTAAAGCAAAAGACTCTACTCTTGGAGAAAGAGCGGCAGCTCTTGCTGTTACAGGGATTATGAAAGGGAAAACCAAACTCGGCATGGGAGTCTCCCGGAAACGGAAGCGTACAGAACCCATTGCTGCTATGGAAACACCCCGGAAACAAAGACGTACACTACCTATTGCCGCGCAAAAATTTGGTACGGGGGTATCTAGAAAACGGAAGCGTACACTACCCACTGCTGGTGTGACGGTCCCCCGAAAACGAAGGCGTACATTACCTATTGCCGCACAAAAATTTGGTACGGGAGTATCTAGAAAACGGAAGCGTACACAACCCACTGTTGGTGTGAGAGTCTCCCGGAAACGAAAGCGTGCACTACCTATTGCCGGTATTGCGCAAAAATTTGGTACGGGGGTATCTAGAAAACGGAAGCGTACAAGGTGTAGTAGGCGTAAACGTATTGGAGGCGCGGTCGTTTTTAAATCGCGAAGGAAACGCCGAATTCGTTCTAGAGTAGTACCTGTTCCCAAGAGAGGAGGTATATTGCCGCTTGTACCCATACTTGATGCATTAGGAGCATTGGGGTCTCTCGGAGGCGGTGCTGCAGCAGTCGCTAAAGCGGTTGGCGACTCAAAGGCTTCTAAAAAGGATCTCCAGGAAAAAGAGCGACATAACAAAGCTATGGAATCCATTGCTCGAGGAAAAGAGCTATATCTACGACCGTATCAGTCAAAAAACTACCGTTGAAGCTACCACGCCGAGCGTTGACGAACATCGATATTGCACAGTACGTTAAACGCTTAGAAATTCCCCATTTTAGGGGGATATTTATGCGAGATGCCCTACCTGACAAAATTCGTCAACGAGAATGTGGTGTTACTAACTTAGACGATGATGTTGGACCTGGCACACATTGGACAGCCTACGTTAAAGCTGATCGATTTGTTCTGTATTTCGATAGCATAGGTCGCTTACAACCTCCTCCCGAATTAGTAAACTACTTTCGCAGCGATGGTAGCAACAACACAATTATGTACAACTCTAATAGATATCAAAAACTCGCATCATACACATGTGGACATTTGTGTCTCAAATTCTTATATAACTTTGCGAAACCGCTTTTGTCGTCAGTTTAAGTGCCGCGCTTCATCATGTCCAGTATATTCACTCTTACGGGAAATTCATCTGTTCTTACTGCAAATTTTGACCCTCCCATTTTCTTAGACGATGGTAGCGAATACGTCTTGGGATTGTTAAGTTTCGAAACCTACTATACTATTCCAAACTTTAGACCTCCCAACAATGAATTTCATCTTGTTGGAGAACCTCCTATTATTATACCGGAGGGAGCATATGAAATTACCGACATTGCTGAATTTTTACATAACCAACTCGATTCTGATGTGGGTGTTAAACAGGTACTGCTACGTGGAAACAACAGCACCTTAAAAACCTAAATAAAGTCCACCGTTCCAATCGACTTTCAAAGCGACAATACTATCCGGGACATGTTAGGCTTTGAGAAAAAAGTTTATGCTGCAGATAGGTGGCACACAGCTGAACATGTTACGAAAATTTTGAACATCAACTCGATTCTTATTCATTGCAACATCTCCGTTGGTTCATATAAAAATGGTAAGCCCGGCCATATCATTCACCAATTCTTCCCCATAGTACCACCCGGGTACAAAATAGTGGAAACCCCTAACCCTGTCATCTATCTACCGATCAGCACGAAACAGATCACTAACTTAACTATTAAAATACTAGACCAATCGGATAATCCTGTCAGTTTTAGTAAGGTGACCGTTACGGTAACATTACATTTAAAGAAACTGTAATGGGTTTTCGATTCACCACTCCGTACCACCCCTGTATTACTTCCTATAAGAATCGTCGCCCACACCCTCGTAAGATCAGTAGGGCTTCGTCCACCACGCAGCTAACTAAAGCAAACAGAGACTTCTTGCGGTCCTTAGGCTTTACAATAGTGTAATGAGTATTTTAAATATTGGAGAGCGAGTCCTCGTCGACACTTCTATCATTAGCAATCAATTGCACACACATCAACCGTATACAAACCGTTTTGACTATAACGATGAAATTCGAATTCCAATTCCCGAAGATATGTCAACTCTTCCCGGCCTGAGCTATCTGTACCTAGAGGGAAAGTTGCGGAAGGAAAACGGTGAAGTTACAACGGCTAAATTCCTTAACAATGGTTTGGCTCACTTATTTAGCGAAATCCGATACGAAATCAATGGCGTCGTTGTCGACTCTGTCACCAAACCTGGTATTACGTCTACTCTTAAGGGATATGTGTCCTACAGTTGCGCTGACGTTAAAAAGCTTCAAAATGCAGGTTGGTTTGCCGGCGGCGATCCTCCCATTACCGATCAGGAAGGTAACTTTAGTGCCTGCATACCGTTGAGAATGCTGTTAGGATTCGCCGAAGATTATGGTAAAGTAATACTTAACATCCGACAAGAACTCGTATTAATTCGCAGCAATACCGATGCCGACGCCGTATTCAGTGCTACCGTAGGGGAGACGGCTAAAGTTACGATTGACAAACTATATTGGAAGGTTCCTCATATCACTCCAGGTCTTGCTCAAGAATTAGCCCTGACCAAATACATCGATAAAAATATTGACACTCAAGTCGCATTTCGCAGCTGGCAGCTTTATATCATACCCGGTGTTCATGCTGTGACTCAACATTCTCACGCTATCGCTACAAGCACAAAATTACAAACCCCCAGATATGTCATCGTAGGGTTTCAATCAGGTCGTTCGGGGCTAATCGCTAAAGACAATGCTAATTTCGATAAAATTGGTCTTACTAATTTCCGAGTTTATCTGAACACCGAACGATTCCCATACGACAATTTACATAACAATTATGCACTCAATCATTACGCAACATTATACGACATGTATTCCAAGTTTCAATCATCTTATTATAGCAAAATCGATGAGCCCTTCTTCTCCCGCCATGACTTTGCAGACAAGGCGCCCATTGTTGTAATCGATTGTTTCCATCAAAAAGACTACCTTCATGCAAACGCTGTCGTTTTTCGTGTTGAATTTGAAACTTCCGCTAACGTACCAGCCAACACAACTGCGTATTGTCTCGTTCTTCACGATCGGGTTTTTACTTACAACGCATTGTCAAAAGCAGTTAAACAACTGTAATTTCGCAAAACACTTCAGTTGCACCTCGACTTTTAGCGTAACTAGACCATGCTACCTATACCTAATACGATGAAGATCATGATCGATATTCAAGGTTTTAAGACGTCCGATAAGCACTTTACCCCAAAAGAATTGGCCTCCTACGACGGTACCTCAGTATCTCACCACATTTTTAAACCCCCTTTCGCCCTCCATTCCTTAACACCTCATTTACAACAACAAGCCCTCTGGGTAATGACTAATCACCATTGCATCGACTGGAATGAGGGATTTACTCCAGCATACATGTTTCCTGCAATCTTGCGACGTCTTCTGCAAGGTGCCACCGAAGTATATGTGAAAGGTCGAGAAAAGGCAACGTTTCTACGCCGCTTTACTACCATCCCAATCATCGAAGTGGAAGAAAGACCGGCCCTCACCCCATCACAGCCCGCTTGTTTATATCATTTCAAACCGATTTGTTATTGCGCTTTATCTAACGTGTATCATATTTATAATCACTACATAATGGAATAAAACAACCTTTTTAATTTTTATTGTTTTTTATTTGTTTACAATATATATAGTTTAACTACATGGATTAAACATCTACGTACTAATAGAAAAGCGTTCTACATAAATTGTCTGCCTATGTTCGGCGCACAAGACGTCTCGCAGTACTTCATCCATAGTAAGTATCCTCCGATGGAACCGCACCTATCCACACCTGCATATTCCCACCGTCCTTTACGAGCTTCTCGATACGCATACGTCCACGTATGCAAATTATAAATCTTATTCTTCGAGTCGTCAAACTGCACGCTCTTCTTCATTTTCCTTCCTCTCTATAAAGGCTTTTACTTCACACATATGCCATTTTAGGCCAAGACTATCCATTAAATCTACAAGGAGGCCTTCATTTATGGCTCCGTCTAAAAATAGTTGACCGACAGCTGCACCATTTTTGTACTGTTTTTCTTTTTTATACAACTCTTCGTCACTGAATCCGGAACGTCCTAACCCATATATGACTTCGTGCGACGCTTCAAAAGCTAAATCCTTTAACGAACTCACTAATCGTTCAACCGCACTAGGTACGTCTCTTGCAACCGGTCGAGCAGCCTCTCTATAATTCATCCACATGACTACACTGCCAACTGACGACTCAGGGCTTCCACTTCGATGTCGCACTTTACCATAGAACTCGCGAACGTTAGCACTTCCACCATACACGCAGTCTTTTCAGAGTTCTCCTCCAGCTGATCCACTACAGACCATACATTTACTAAACAGTCTCCACAAAGGTTTGCTACACCCTTCACTATCTCTTTATAGAAACTCTCAAAGTGTAACGCTTTTAATTGTGCGAATCGCACTTCCACGAGTTTCTGCAATCGCCACAATTCTTCTACAGTTTCGCTCGCTAAACGCACCTCTGACAAGCCCACTTCCTCCAATTTGATTATTTTCCTTGTCTGGATCGCTTCAAATACAATCCTCTTCTTTCCTATTTCCAGAGCTGGCCACTCACCGTCGAGAGAATAGAAGTAGTTGGAAATCACTCCTTGATTTGCAATCAGGGCTGTCCACTCCCATTCATTTAACTTCACCCAGTCATTTTTGGCACCCCGTATTATAATACTTGGGTTAAATTGCGAACTCCAATCAAACCCTACACTCACGTACTTAGAACTTGATTTATTTAATTTGTACGTCCTACTATTCAGAAGTTCTGGACAGAACAGTGGTTGCGGCTTTCTTGCTTTATTACTCTGAACTACCTCGATAGCTTTCAACAAGGCTTCCATTTCTGCACGACTATCGGATGCTACTACCCTTGCAGACTCTTCTACGCGCTTTTATTTTCACATTTCCAAGGTTATATGTGGTAGGAGGTGAGCGTAAACGCAACCTTGAAGTCATGTTTACTGCACTACCTTTTTGGACTCAACAATTATGGGAACCTTGAGTTGAAATTCCACATATAACATATTTGGCTTGACTGCCCAACATTTTAGCATATCACCCTTTTTTAATGTCATCCCAATCATTTCGCGAAAGTTATATGACCCCAACTTGTTGATATAAATTTCGGTATTTTCGGGATAAAGTAAGACGTTTGTTATTTCAGCTTGACGGAAGGGAATAGTATATTCGATGTCACCATGCGGTAGGATGTACCATCTATCATCATTGACGGCAATAGATACTAGTTGTAAATCTCGTTCATAATATAAAGGCTCACTTAGCTCTTCAACCACAAACACCTGCGGGTGTGACGTAGAATTCGCATGCATATGTTTGCCAAATTTATCGATAGGCATTGCTCAAGCGTCGAACTGGATATGAATACTGAAAGCGTGGGCTTCTACTTATAAAATATCAATAATCATAGACGTCGCTAGGAGTGCAATAAAAACACAGACACCTTTATATACATATATTTAATTATACCAACAATAAGTAATATATACTACATCCCCATCTGCTAGCCGAGCGAGAAAGCGCTGGATGGGGACCTCTACATGCCGCCGCCACCACAGGAATGGGTCACCCTCGTATGTGGTGGGTAGCGTCCTCAGGAGGGTCGACTGCCATAGGCGCTCGCTTCCAAGACTCATGGAATAGTCTATTGTTACGGCAGCCTGGAGTTGACCAGCTGATGGAGGTCTCGGTTCGGAGGTGATGAAGTATTCAAACTCCTTGTAAAATGTGGGAGCATCGTCAAAGAGCGCATCAACAACAATATCAGGCATGATGACTGGTAGCCGTGGTGGAAAAACGTTACGCTTTATATGTGAATCTCAAGGTAAGACCCTTGACCTTCTACGTTCCCATCCTTGACTACGCTCCTATATTAAGTTGCCTGTTTTCTGTAACAGTCATCATAATCCTCCAGCACCTACCATAATCATCAAGCAGCTATGGCAACTAACTTTAAGAATGCAGAACAATTTTACCGTCATTTTCGCCGGTTTTTGGCTAGTTGCCCTCCAGCATCCTCTCAACGGTCTCTCCAGGCAGTGGTCACAATGGAGTACTAGATTAGATTAGATTAGATTAGATTCCACGACTGCCTTTTGCTGGCATGCGCACGTCAGCCCTTTGGGCTTTTTGTACTGTCGGGAGTTTTCAAGTTAGCAGGCCGACATCTGTATCTTTTACTAGACTTGCAATGTCCCCTACTAGCTTGCGGTTGTCAATAGAGTTAAGGCTCCAATCGAGTTGGTGTCTTTTACGCTCTAATGCTGGGCATTCAAAGAGGATATGATAGGCTGTTTCATCATCCTCTTGGCATAGTCTGCAAACAGGTTCATCTCTATAGATATTGATCCTGTGCATAAATTCTCTGAATGCTCCAGTGCCTGTTAGTAGACTGGTGGTGGTTTGTGGATTCGGAGTTTTTAGCAATCTTTTGCAGTGTGTTGCTTGATTGTAGTTTCTCCACCTTAGTTGGTGTGCGGTATTGACCCATTCATTAATGGCTGAGCGGGCTTGGTTTTTCTGAATGCTTAGACCAGGTTCTGGACCGGTCATTGCATTACGGGCTGCTTCTTTTGCGAGCTTGTCCGCCTTCTCGTTTCCTTCAATACCTTGGTGACCTGGGATCCAGCATAATTTTACTGTATTTCCCTGGCTTAAGGTTTGAAGTTTGGATTTGCATTCCTTGACCAGTCTCGATGAAGTACTGAAAGCGTTTAGCGCTTTCAGTGCTGCCTGACTGTCTGAGAGAATGTGTATGTCTCGATTGAGCAGCTTCTTTTCTATGCTGATGTTTGCGCATACGTTTAATAGCTTGTACTTCAGCCTGAAAGATGTTACAAAACTTTCCTAGACTGACTTTTTCGTTGGTTCTAGGATTGGTACTGTACACACCGGAGCCTGTACCCCCTTCAAATTTAGATCCATCAGTATAAAAAATGATGTTCTTATTTGTTGGGGTTGGTAGTTGGTCCGGATTCCAACTTGTGTGTACAGTAAAGTTCTTTTCAAAGTCATAGGCTTTGGTTATAAGATCAGAACCCATTTCTAATATTGGGTTGTTGATGTGTGACATGATCTTGCCATGTCCTAGATTATTAGCTGTGGTCATCCAGTGACCAGTACTTTGTAATCTGTAGGCTGCCATTCTGGCTTCACCTTCCAAGAAGATGTGCAGAGGTGGCAGATTTAAAATAGCATTCAGTGCTTGTCCTGAGGTGCCTTTAAAGGCTCCAGTGATGCACCGATTAGCTAGATATTGTATTCTGCTAATTTGTGGATCGCAGTTGCTTGTTTTATTTTGGGCCACCAGGCGATTATTCCATATGAAATTATTGGTCGAACCATGGTTTTGTACAGCCAGAAGGTCAGTTCCGGCTTGAGCCCCCACGTACTACCTATGGCTCTTTTCCCAATAACTAATGTTTGTATGAGCGGAGACGACCACCTTACGGACGTGGCCTGCAGTCTTCGACGGATCGTCAGCTGTGTGGTGGCAGACCAACATCTTCAAGCCAGTGGACCGGTACCTAGGCCTACTGGAGGATGGGGAAGTTACATATATAACTTATACTTGGAAATAAATAAATATATTTAGAAATATTTCTGTGGTTTTATTTTAAAGTTTCGAGATTGTGACCTTGAATTGTAGAATATAAAACTTTCACAAACGTGTGCGTAGTTAGTTGCCATCATGAGCTCAGAACCTCGATATCCAGAATTTGGGAGCTACTCCAAACGGCTACGAACATTCGGCGATTGAGTCGAGGTCAAACTCCAGAATCGCTAGCAGGTGCCGGTTTCTTTTGCATCAGCGACACGATTAATTGTGTACAGTGTTTCTACTGCGGAGTTCAAATTTCTGGTTGGGAGCGCAATGACAAACCCCTATCTGAACACCTCCGTTGATCACCCAACTGCAAAATTGCCAAGGTCTACCAGCAATTACAAACCATCGAAGACTTGACTATGCAACTTTTCGATGCGTTGCATTTTTCCCCAGGAGTAGATGTGGCTGGCAACAATGGAACGGGTGCGGCCGACAAAACAAAAGGTTGCTGTTGTCATAAGTGATGCAAAGTGCGGCGCCAAACCATTCACTAGTTGCCATCGACTTGTTGAACATGCTACCAATACAATTTTTGGTTGCTCTCGCTGCAGTTCATGATGGGATTCTCTACGTCCTTCAACAGCCGCGGTGCAGTTCAGCTTCTTTCGCCTACAATGATGGAGTGCACAACGTGACGTGGCGTAAAATGGATACCAGTTCCTTGACAACTATTTCCGTTTTTAAAATACAAAGTGAACAACTTTACTGAACATAACGTTTTAACGTTCAAGATAAAATACCATTTCCCTTCATATGCGGTAGATACGAATTGGCAAACGATTTTGCTAAAAAATAAACCTGATGTCTTGAAGAAGCTGCTCTCGCCCGCGGAT
This sequence comes from Agriotes lineatus, assembly GCA_940337035.1. Lineage (NCBI taxonomy): Eukaryota > Metazoa > Arthropoda > Insecta > Coleoptera > Elateridae > Agriotes > Agriotes lineatus. The sequence continues at coordinate 121,777,832 of OW679201.1, read as the reverse complement.
AATTCCTGCTGTATATCTACTATTGTTTTAAGCACTATTTTATTCGATCTAATGTGTATGTCTGTAACGTATTTCTTAATCTGTTGGTATTATAATCATTTAGTCTAGCCACTACTGTAATTACTCTTTGTATGTGCATCTTAAATATAACTTTTTTTATTAAATTATGTGTATCTTTTACTCTACGAAGGTACTCTGGATGAGTAACCAAATATTCTATCCGACTCGATGGTCTAGAGGTAAAGATACCCTCGGCTGCAGATTGCGGATATACAGGGAGACCTAGGTTCGAATCCTAGTCGAGTCATAATTTAGACATGAAGTATTCTAGGCGTTTACTTCATGCCTAATTTTTTAAATAAATGTGTTAAGCGCAGTCTGTTCTAAGCACTACTTAATTCTTTCTATGCCCTTGACCGTAAACGCGATCTTGACCTTGAATTTTTTTTTAAAGTAGCCTCAACCTCGAACGCGGGTTTGACCTTGAACGTGGCCTCGCTCCGAACGTGGCCTCGCTTCGAACGTGATCTTGGGCTTGCACGTGGCCTCGCCTTGCATGTGACCTTGGGCTTGAACGTGGCCTTGACTTGAACTCAAGGTCAAGTGGTGGGGGGAGGTTCCAAAACCATCCACTTCCCTCTACTCCAGTACCAACAAATACCTCAATCATTTTTAACTCCTCGATTACAACAATAACAGCATTCGCACCAAACAAAAAATCAAGAAGAACAAAGCCAGCCTATTGATATAGATGAATATGAAAGCGATGAAAGTCAGAAAAATACAAAAACTAACAGTTGGCAAATAGTCAAAGGGCACAAACGTAAATGAATATAAAAATCAAACCCCTCATTATCAACAACTGACCAACAACAATCAAATTTTCCAACAAGCAGATATGCTATATTAGCAAAAAACTCTACAAATAATACAATAACAATTAATGAACAAGAGCCAACTCCACTAATAAACAAGCCACCACACATTTTTGTACAATGTGTGGCTAACTATGACGAAATGGTGGAAAGTCTGACTGCAGTAGCGGAAATAGAGCAATATACGACAAAGAGCCTAACTGATAATGTGGTCAAAATAAATGCAAATGCTCCGGATACGTACAGAAAAATAATAAAACACATGATTGAAAAATATATTGTACACCATACTTACCAGATCACACAAGACCGGCTATACAAAGTGGTATTAAAACATGTCCACCATTCTACTCCAACTGAGGAAATAACAAAAGCTCTTAAAGAAATGGGTCATAAAGTACGAAACATCATAAATATAACAAGCAAACGTACAAAAATTTACTCCCAATATTCTTTAGTGATCTCGAACCGGCCGAGAATAACAAAGAAATATACAAAATTAGATCTCTGGGCCCCCAAGAAAGAATGTCAGTGCACAAGATGCCAAAACTACGGTCATACAAAAACATATTGCAACAGGCCATATGCGTGTGTAAGGTGTGGAGGACCCCCACGACTCCAGAACTTGCAAAAAAACAAGGGGCACAGCTGCTACATGTGTATTATGCGAGGGATCGCACCCCGCCAACTACAAGGGATGCTCAGTATATCAAGATCTACAGATAAAATACCAACCCAACAGTCAAACATCAGTCAGAAGACCTCCTCAGATAACATAAAGAAATTTCCCATGCCTACGTCACCCACAAAATAACCAACAACCAATTAACCAACTACACCCATTCAATTTAACCTACTCACAAACAGTATCAAATCAGCCCAACCCGAATCAAGACTTGACCCTCCAGCAATTCTTAGAAAAATTTAAATCCTTATTTAACCGACTCCTACAACAAAATAACATAATTTTAAACATGCTAAGTACCGTCATTAACAAAATAGCTCAGTGGCTAACTTTCTCCGATTAGCTTTATGGAACGCCAACGTACTGCAATACAAAAGACTGGAAATTGAAAACTTCTTACATCTAAATAATGTAGATATTATGCTTGTGTCAGAGACTCATTTCACTAACAAAACGTGCATAAAGATACCACACTATTCTGTCTATCACACGGAACACCCTGATGGTACGGCGCACGGTGGATCAGCAATATTAATCCGCAGTTCTATTTCTCATTATGAACAACCAGAATACAAAACGGACTTCTTGCAAGCCACGACAATCCCATTAACTGTTTCGGCCATTTACTGTCCTTCGAGACACAATTTAACACAACAAATCTTAGAACCCTTCTTCGAAACTCTAGGTCCAAAATGTATAGTAGGAGAAGATTTCAATGGCAAACATACTCACTGGGGTTCGCGCTTAACAACCACTAAAGGCAGAGTATTATTTAAACTTATTACAGGTAACAAATACAACTTTCTATCTACCGGCAATCCAACCTATTGGCCGTCTGATCCAAACAAAATCCTCGACCTACTAGATTTTTTCATTATAAAAGGGCTCTCATCAAACTATATGGACATCACTCCCAATTATGATTTTATTTCTGATCACTCCCCGATAATAGCTACAATTAGCACAACTATTAATACAAAACACCGAATCCTTCAATTAGTAATAAGAGAACTGATTGGGATACCTTTATGGACTACATTGAACAGCATCTTAATAAAAAAGCGGGATGGAACTGTAACGCCCCGTTTTACGAGCGCGTTTTATAATTATTAACTACTTTTGGACCACGATATATGCCAAATGAGGCAGGTATAAACTACCATTATCTCGTTGGAGCGTGTGGTTGGCGATAACAGCCGCTTGTTTTCCTGGCTCGAACGCGTCGATCCTAGCGAGGGCTTTCCTGTTTCGATTTTGCTAGCAGACGAGGAAGTCAGCTTTTGCTTTAATTGACAGCGCCGCAAGGGATGATGCTAGTCAAAGCAGTCTGCACAGATTTAACTAATGAAAGATCACTTTAGTGATAACCCGCGAACCGCCGTTCTCCAGCTTTAGGTGAGATTTCTTCTGGCTTATTTTTTTCCTTTACTAACTTCCGTGTATTGGCGTTTAGGCGGAAAAGAAGGGCAAGCAAAGTGCCACCAAAGGATAGACTAGGGGCTAAGCACTCGCAGAGCGTAAATCGCGACACCTGCGGTGCAATTTTTTTAACAAATTGGGGTCCCGATAATGTCTTCGAATTAACTGGCGTCGAGGTCCGACTTATGAGACGTGCAGAGGTCAATCAGTATCTACAAGGATTCTCCCATCACGATATTGCGGCGCTCTACACCCCCAAGATGCGACCTGCTTGTGTATTATGTAAGTACAACCTAATTCAGCGTTTTTATCGTACTGGCGGATTGCCGCATAAAGAAAATAACAGCTAACTTAAGGCCTTAGGTGTTTACAACTGTTACGTACGCGATCATATTTTTTAAAATTGCAATTGACGCTTATTGCGTGAATCCTAATTAATCTCAATTGCTGAATTTGTATGTACCTACTCCTTATTTGTGCAGACGCAAATGCCAGAGTAGCGTTCCGCACAATTGTGATTTTATTGTAATTAATTCCTTTGCACTTATCATAAATTGGTTACTTGCCTTATGAAATTATTTAAGTCAGTAATCTAGTATAATTGTTTGACAATTATCAGCCATTAGGCTACAGTGGTATTGCACTTGTTGCTAGTAACTATTTAATTGAGTAAATGTCCCCAGGCTAACAATTTGTTTTATTAATATATTTTTCTACCACGTTCCCGTCTGCACGATTGAAATGTCAACAGCATAAGCGCCAAAGGTAGGTGGTGGGTTTACTAGCTGAATTCGTATCGGTTGTGAAGACAACCAGGCGCCCTAATTTTTTTGAATGTTGGAAGTAGTTTTTGTGGAAGCCGAAAGGATCTGAACCTATTCCTTGCTCACGCCACAAATCTATCGAAGATATCTGAGCTAGTCCCGGCCGTGGGCGCCCTTATTCAAAGGGGTGGGACACGAAGATGGCGCCCAATCGTCAGGGCCTGATTAGGAACGTTTTTAGAAGTGTTGTTTGAATTTGGGCAATGAGGTTGGCGAATTAACTTCTTTGGTCATCATTAACTAGTAGGCTAGGGCAGATAGGTTAATTAGATACGATAAGGCTTAAGGATCTAGCGAATAATCTGCTACCTATTTTTAGTGTTAATTATAGATGGGAAAAATTATTTATCAGTAGTAGCATAGGCATTTGCATTTTAAATTCTTTAACTGGCATCATGTTGCGTGTAAATTGTTTGATTTCGGACGAATTAGATTGGGAATTATTATCGCGAAATGTTGACCCTGCAGGTCGCAAGGTTGAAGATAAACGAAAGTTACTTCGAGCTCAAATAAATTTGGAAAAATGTGAGCCTGCCCGCGTTTTACAATATGCAGACGTTGCATTTGATGTGCCTACCGAATTAGAAAATTGCAAAATTAAGCTGTCGGAGTTGGCGAATTTGATTGGAAATTTTGAAAATAAACCGCATACGTCGGAATTTAATCGGTTAGAAACTAGATTAGGGCATGTATTACGCCGCGTAAATTATTTATCTGGCAAAACCAATGAAACGACTAAGTTAGAATGGCAGACAGTACGTGATAGGTGTTTAGAGCTATTTGAATCGTTATCTGAAGTAGGAGAAAGCGACGTCATGCAACAGAACGATTTACTTTTAGTGCTGGAGCAATCGCAATTAGCAAACATTTCTGCTGGGGGTGAAATAGCGACTAATGTTCCACTAGAGAGGGAAGATAAATGTAATTTAGAAACCACGATAGCTGATTCGGTTTCCATTCATGAAGGTTTGCCTTCAGCAAACAATTTTCTTGGAGCTCCTTCTCGGTACACGACTTCAAGCAAGGATGGTATAGCTAATTATGGTCTTGCTTATACTACAGCTGTAAGTGCGTCGGCACAACCGCGGTTTAGCGTAAGTGAAATGATTCACAGCTCACCAGATCCTCCTTCGCGTCCGATCGAATTTGAAGCGACAGTGGCAGCTGATCAATTCGCGTCAAGACTGAAAGATTTAAACTTAGCGGACCCTGTATATCATGCGTTTCCGTCTAGTCGTTCAGTAAGTGTGTCCAAATGGAACCTTAAATTTAGCGGAAATACAGCGACACAAGGTGTTAGCTCATTTTTGGAAAGGGTTGAAGAACTTCGAGTAGCTCGCCATTTATCTTTCGATCAGTTGTTTAGAGAGGCGGTAGATTTATTTGACGATCAAGCGCTCATTTGGTTTCGATCGATTCGAAATAAGATTAATAATTGGCAGGATTTAGTAGGTCTTCTTGGCAGACATTATCAACCAAGCGATTATGATGATGTCTTATGGAATGAAATTAGAGTGCGTAATCAAGGAGCAGAAGAACGCCCTCATATTTACATAGCGGTTATGCTAAATTTATTTAATCGGTTAAGTAAAACTTCATCGGCGGAGACGCAGCTTAAATACATTCGTCAAAATTTACAACCTTACTATTCCAATCATTTAGTGTTAGCTCGGATTCCTAATGTTGACGTATTAATAGAATTTTGTAGCGAGTTAGAAGAAACCAAGGACAGAAATAAAAAATTTAGACAAAACTTTACAACGGGTAGTACTCCATTGGAGCCGGATCTGGCTTATAGACCCACTAATAACGTGAAGCGTCAGGTAAATGCTATAGCCAGAAATAAAAATAGTACATTCGACTCATCCCTCTCGCGTTCCTTAACATTTAGAGGTAAACCGTTTGCAAGGGCTAACCAAAATTTAATTTGCTGGAATTGTAGACAACCAGGGCATACGTATCATAGATGCGAGGCAGAGCGTACTTTTTTCTGTTATGTATGTGGAACCCCGGACACAAGCTTCTCAAATTGTTCAAAATGTAAACAACGGTTACCAAAAAACGAATGAAGACTGGTTTCGTTCCCAGCCAACGAACAATTAGTCGTAAACCATTAGTGGCTGATGATTGGGATAAATGGTTAGGCCATGTTAAAACTTTTCATCATACGTCCCGGTTGAACTCTGTTTTTTATCACCGCAAATTAGATAATCGTCCTTTCGTAATAGTAAACATTCTAGGTACTAGTATCCTTGCTCTTTTAGACTCAGGCGCTAATCAGTCAATAATAAAGAGTCAAGGATTATTTTTGTTAAATAAGCATAACCTCAAAATGCGCGGATCACCTGCAGAGATGCAACTTCAAACAGCAGATGGCGCGTATCAAAATATTTCCGGAATAGTAGAACTTCCTGTAACAATAGACGGAACCACTAAAGCTATCAGTGTTCTGATATCTCCGGATATTTCAAATTCTTTAATTTTGGGAGCGGATTGCTGCTATATGTTTGGCCTTAAAACCAATTTCAAACATGATAGTTTTTCAGTGTCAAGTCTGAGTACTACTAGAAAATTTATACATAGTAAAAATGATCTCGATTTGGAACAGGTAGGGAACTAGAAGTAGTTATCAATAAGTTTCAACAAATAAGTGGTCCAGGCTTAGGGCTTACTCCGTTGGTGAGTCATCACATCGATACAGGCGATGCGAAACCTATTAAGCAAAGGTATTATCAGATGTCCCCGGTTATGTTAGAAGCCGTTAATAAAGAGGTAGATAAAATGCTTGCGCTTAAGGTGATACGAGAATCTTCCTCACCATGGAACTCTCCTATCGTGATGGTTAAAAAAAAAGATGGTAGCTTACGGTTCTGCTTTGATGGCCGACAATTGAACGCTGTTACTAAACGCGACGCCTATCCACTACCATACGTAAATGGAATCCTTGACCGTCTCAGAGACTCGCGATACCTGAGTTCTATAGACTTAAAAAAAGCTTTTTGGCAAATTCCTCTTTCGGACAGTAGTTGTGAGAAGACAGCCTTTACCGTGCCGGGACGAGGTTTGTTCAAATTCACAGTCTTACCCTTCGGCCTTAGTAACAGCCCACAAACCCTTCAAAGGTTAATGGATAATCTCCTGGGACCTCAGTTTCCAAACGTATTTGTATATTTGGACGATATCATCATAACTTCTAGTACCTTTTCCGAACATATTTTAACATTAACTAGAGTTTACGAAAGATTGCGAGATGCGGGTTTGATAGTTAATATCGATAAGTGCGAGTTTTGTAAACCTTCTTTAGCGTACTTAGGGTTTCTAGTAGACAAGGATGGATTACGCACGGATCCTTCTCAGGTAGAGGCAATTGTGTCATTTCCTACGCCAAAAACGGTCACCGAGATTAAACGTTTCCTTGGCATGGCTAGTTGGTACCGTCGGTTTATTCAAAATTTCTCAACAGTTGTTTCTCCAATCTTAAGCCTTGTGAAAGGGAAAATTAAAAGCCAACGCGTTAAATGGAATAATGACGCCGAGCGATCCTTCCAACAGCTTAAAAGACTACTAGTTACCGCGCCTATATTGTCAAGTCCCGACTTCACGCGACCTTTCATTATTCAATGTGATGCGAGCGACGTAGGTTTGGGAGCAGTTTTACTCCAAGGCGAAGGCGAAGATGAACGCGTCATCGCTTATGCAAGCCGCACTTTAACAAACCCTGAAAGGAACTATTCGACAACTGAGAAAGAGTGTCTAGCTTGTCTTTTTGGGATTGAGAAATATCGACCTTGTGTAGAGCTCACGCGATTTAAAATAATCACTGATCATTATGCACTCCTTTGGTTACACAAACTACAATCGCCCAGTGGTAGGTTAGCGAGATGGACAGCCCGTATGGCACAGTATAGCTTTGATATAGAACACCGTAAAGGGAAATTTAATGTAGTTCCCGATACTCTGTCGCGTGCCCCGACTTCAGTAACACAGATTAGTTCCATGTCCTTTACAGCTCCTGACCATTGCCCATGGTATAAGCGCATGATTGAACGCGTACAATTGTTTCCCGAACAGTACCCTTCCTGGAGAGTTGAGCAGGATGTGCTTCATAAGTTCATTCCCAACAAGCACGACATTATTTCAAATTTAATTGAATGGAAAATCGTGATCCCTAAATCTAAGCGGAAGGAGTTACTTCAGCAGTATCATGACGAACCAACTTCGGGTCATTTAGGGTCGTTTAAGACGTATCAAAAATTGGCCGAAGTTTATTACTGGCCTCAGATGAAATCGGACATAGCTAATTATGTACGGTCATGTAATATTTGTCAAGCTAGTAAAGCTTCTTCACAACTTCGTCCTGGTTTCATGGGTCGCCAGAAGCGTGTGAAGTACCCTTTTCAGCTTATTTCCATTGACCTCGTGGGACCTTTCCCTCGGTCTACAAAAGGTTATACCTCTTTGCTGGTAGTCACCGATTGGTTTACAAAATTTACGCAAATTCATCCCTTAAGAAAAGCAACGGCTTCCGCCATCGTCAAATTTTTAGAAAACGATGTATTTTTGATGTTTGGCGTGCCCCAAATTATCATGTGTGACAATGGCCCTCAATTTGTAGGAGGACTTTTTCAAAAACTTATTGACAGCTATCGTGTTCAGAAAGTATGGTATAACGCCGCTTACCACCCTCAAGTGAATCCCGTAGAGCGTACTAATAGGGTTATTACTACCGCGATACGTTGCTACGTCAAAGAAAATCATAGACATTGGGATACGGAGATTTATAAAATAGCGCATGCGATTCGCAACGCAGTACACGAAGTTACTGGTTATACTCCGTCATTTTTGAATTTTGGTCGTACCATTCCGGTTCAAGGCGATTATTATGGTAAACTACAAGAGTTAGGAGTAGATGAGATATCGTTGGATACGCGCGAACGGCTCGCGAATGACGTTAATCAGCTCTCGCCCCTTTACAAGGATGTAGTTTTTCGCCTCAACCAGGCTTATGAACGGAATAAACGCCAGTACAATTTAAGAAAACGGTCGTTACGATTCAAAAAAGGCGATATGGTATGGAAACGAAACCCAGTGCTCTCCGACGCGGCCAAGGGTTTTGCAAAAAAGTTAGCTCCAAAATACATTCAAGCCAAAGTAGCTGAAGTGACAGGTTCGGTCACTTATCGTTTAGTAGATCTGAACGGTCGAAATTTGGGTGTTTGGCACATCAAAGATCTTAAGCAAAGTCATCGCGAAGTCAATGAGGAGTAATCCGTCGTGACGCATGTAATTATATGTCTACCATCGTGATTTAGATATAAACTGATTTGACAACACTTAAAGTTGCGGAAGAGTCGCTTCCCCAACTTACAATGATCTTACTTGACCATTAGCATTAGTATAGTTAGGTTAGTTAGGAATCTATAGTTTATAGGCAGTTTTCTTGAGTTCTTCTTCTAGTTGGTTCCTCATGTGGTATTTGAATGGTTTTGACCCTAGAGGTAATCACTCGATTGGTTACTTACTTACCTTGAGTCGTTGCATAGAACCTCTCAGTAACTGTGTCCTATGTGAGGCAGTTTCTTATTAGTAGTTTTTTTATTGCGTATTTTTGTTCTGTGCCCGATGTGGTGCAGACGTGTTATATTAATCAAGTATATATTTTTTCTTGGCCTGAGCCCCATTTAGGTGACGAGCTCTGCCTAGAACCCCTTGGCGCTTGCGCTAAAAGCCGTGCGAAGACTATGCATCTTAGGTTAGTTCCTTCCGTAGGGATTTAGTAAGCGTTTTGCTTATGTGTAGGAACATATATGATAGAGTCCCATTTATGGAGTCTCTTTTGAGTAAGTAGCTCAATCTGTGGCAATCAATACCCATCTAGGATCCTACAGAAATATTATGTTTTGATTTAGGTTATAGGGTTAGATAGAATTAGGTGTAGATAGTTTAGTTAAGGGTAAGGTAGTAATGGGTTTCACCTTTTGGAGTCCTTGACTGGGTTGTGTTTTTTTGCTTGGGTGGTTGGTTGGGAAAGCAGGGTGGCCACTTTGGGAATTTACCTCGTCGTTCAAGGCGGTGGATCTTCATATTTTTCCCCCCCTGTCAGTATCTCTAGGATACTCTTTGATGGTGAGACCGTGAACCCGGCTTGTAAATAGGTCCCGTTTTGGGAATGTTAATTGTCCACTAGGTTATTGTGATGTCACGATGGGGACATTTGGGGTGGGTGTTTCGGATTTGGGTGATGTTTGGGTGCTGGGGAGAGCTGCTGTGGATTCGTGGATGTGGGTGAGGGAGTTACATTGGGCTAGTCACCGGCGCGCCTTTGTCACCTAGCGCGAAGACTGGTCTGGTGCCCGAGCTTGTGTCTGCGATCTCGTGGTTGCTTCCTCCGGTTTCCAGCACCATTCTCTAAATTTGGGGCGGAGGTTTTAGGGGTTTAGTCCCGGGAATTTTCCCGAATCTTAGAATATTTATTAGGGTATTCCTTTGGTTTTTTTTCATTTAAATCATTCCTGTGTGTAGTACACTGTACGGCCTTTCAAGGTACTTTCAATGCCTGTCCCAAGGAGAGGGGGAGTGTAACGCCCCGTTTTACGAGCGCGTTTTATAATTATTAACTACTTTTGGACCACGATATATCCCAAATGAGGCAGGTATAAACTACCATTATCTCGTTGGAGCGTGTGGTTGGCGATAACAGCCGCTTGTTTTCCTGGCTCGAACGCGTCGATCCTAGCGAGGGCTTTCCTGTTTCGATTTTGCTAGCAGACGAGGAAGTCAGCTTTTGCTTTAATTGACAGCGCCGCAAGGGATGATGCTAGTCAAAGCAGTCTGCACAGATTTAACTAATGAAAGATCACTTTAGTGATAACCCGCGAACCGCCGTTCTCCAGCTTTAGGTGAGATTTCTTCTGGCTTATTTTTTTCCTTTACTAACTTCCGTGTATTGGCGTTTAGGCGGAAAAGAAGGGCAAGCAAAGTGCCACCAAAGGATAGACTAGGGGCTAAGCACTCGCAGAGCGTAAATCGCGACACCTGCGGTGCAATTTTTTTAACAAATTGGGGTCCCGATAATGTCTTCGAATTAACTGGCGTCGAGGTCCGACTTATGAGACGTGCAGAGGTCAATCAGTATCTACAAGGATTCTCCCATCACGATATTGCGGCGCTCTACACCCCCAAGATGCGACCTGCTTGTGTATTATGTAAGTACAACCTAATTCAGCGTTTTTATCGTACTGGCGGATTGCCGCATAAAGAAAATAACAGCTAACTTAAGGCCTTAGGTGTTTACAACTGTTACGTACGCGATCATATTTTTTAAAATTGCAATTGACGCTTATTGCGTGAATCCTAATTAATCTCAATTGCTGAATTTGTATGTACCTACTCCTTATTTGTGCAGACGCAAATGCCAGAGTAGCGTTCCGCACAATTGTGATTTTATTGTAATTAATTCCTTTGCACTTATCATAAATTGGTTACTTGCCTTATGAAATTATTTAAGTCAGTAATCTAGTATAATTGTGTGACAATTATCAGCCATTAGGCTACAGTGGTATTGCACTTGTTGCTAGTAACTATTTAATTGAGTAAATGTCCCCAGGCTAACAATTTGTTTTATTAATATATTTTTCTACCACGTTCCCGTCTGCACGATTGAAATGTCAACAGCATAAGCGCCAAAGGTAGGTGGTGGGTTTACTAGCTGAATTCGTATCGGTTGTGAAGACAACTAGGCGCCCTAATTTTTTTGAATGTTGGAAGTAGTTTTTGTGGAAGCCGAAAGGATCTGAACCTACTCCTTGCTCACGCCACAAATCTATCGAAGATATCTGAGCTAGTCCCGGCCGTGGGCGCCCTTATTCAAAGGGGTGGGACAGAACTCCACACCGCTGCCAACAAATATAAAAACTAGCGGCCGCAACATACCAAACGAGGTCATGGAAATTGTGAAAGAGAAAAGGCAGGCATGGGCTAAATAGCCACACACTCATAGTGTAGAAGACAAAAGAATGTTTAACCAATTAAATAATAAACTAAAAAATAAATTAAAATCTTTTCGGAATGAAACCTTTCAAACATACCTGCAATCAATCACTGCCCATGACAACTCAATATAGAAAGCTACTAAGAGCATTAAACAACCAAAAATTCACATTCCACCAATACGTGGTCAAGGAAGTTCATGGTATTTCAACCAAATTCTAATGAAGTAGATCCAAAAATAGAAAAAGAATTAGAAACACCGCTACAAATGTATCCACCAATACTCACGATTACCATCAAAGAAATTGAGAATGAGATAAAATGGTTAAAAAATAAAAAAGCACCAGTACAAGACCTAATAACGACAATTGTACTAAAACAATTACCTGAACAAGGAATAAAGTTTCTACAAATCCTTTTTAATAGGATCCTGAGACTTACATACTGGCCGTTACAGTTCAAATTTGCACAGATAATACTTATCCCCAAACCTGGAAAACCCCCTCATGATATAAATTCCTATCGTCCTATTAGCCTACTCCCCATGGTGTCCAAGTTGCTTGAGAAACTAGTACTCAGACGTATTAATGAGGATTCACTACAAGAAGCATGGCTACCTAACCATCAATTTGGATTTCGGCACCAACATTCCGCAATTCAACAATGCCGCCATCTGACAAACACAATCCAAAATGCACTATAAAATAAAACATTTTGCTCTGTCGTTTTCCTGGTTGTTAGGCATGGGTTTGACAGGGTGTGGCATAGAGGACTACAATGTAAAATTAAGAAAACATTTCCCCATGAACATTACGTTCTGTTGCAATCGTACCTTACGTGCAGAACTTTCCAAACAGAAATTGGCAAGGAAGTATCCCAAATCAAAGAAATAGGAGCAGGAGTACCCCAGGGAAGTGTGTTGGGGCCTATATTATACCTACTATTTATCTCATCTACCTACAACAGAACAAACGGAAATAGGAACATTCGCTGATGAGACGGCGATACTTACGTGTAACGAGAATCCGGTAGCAGCGTCAGCTGCACTACAAATTCATTTAAATCAAATTGAACAGTGGACACTTAAATGGAAAATCAAAGTAAACGAGAATAAATCAACACACGTTACATTCACGACAAAACATCAGGAATGCCCACCTGTCACTCTTAATAATAAGTACATCCCTCAGTCAACTGAAGTTAAGTACCTGGGATTGCATATTGGCAGAGGATTGACATGAAAAACCCACATTAAAAAGAAACGAAAAGAATTAAACATAAAAACGAAGGAAATGTATTGGCTCATCGGGAAAAACTCCTCATTAACATTAACCAACAAAGTGTTATTATACAAGACCATCATCCGACCAATCTGGACCTAAGGCTGTCAGCTGTGTGGTTGTGCAAGTAGATCTAACGTCGAAGTCATTCAACGATTCCAGTCTAAAACCATTCGCAGTATGGCAGGTGCAGCCTGGTATGTGACAAATAAAACTCTTCACGCAGACCTCAACATCCCATACGTTAGCGGATTAATCAAACAGTATGCCATTACGCACTAAACAACTTTAGAACTCTACCCAGATGAAACCATTGCACCGCTGGTTAATGATCTTCAACTCAAACGCCTTAAGAAGAAACAGCCAAAAGACTTAACAAATTAACAGCAGGGTGACTCCACTGGGAGTCCTCCAGCCTAGCTCATAGAATGTATTAATGTTCTGATTTCTAATTAAATAAAATTATAATAATAAAATATTCTATTAAGCGTGTACTTTTCTATATATATTGTTATGATATCCTACCTCAAGGTTAATAATTATGTAATAATATCGTACCTAAAGATTCAAACATTATAATTTATAAAGAGTGAACTTTAATGTTAATACCGGGTGTTCAAATAAAAATTACATAAGGGGTGGCCATAAAAAAGTTATGTCAACAGCAAGCTTTAAAATTTTCTATCACGATATTAGATTATAATTTTTAGGTTAGGTTTGGCACTGGCATGTAATAAATAATTAAATTCCTTAAATCATTTTTATTCTGATTAGTACCTAATTCAGTGAGTTAACTATGGTTGTATAAGCCGATTATATACACATTGGCTAACGTTTAGACACAGCCTTTCTTAGCGTAGGCGCCAGTACCTAACCTGCAATTGTGTTGTGTTATTAGAGGTTAAGCTGCATTGTAAATAAACCAATTATTGAAGAAATGAGCTTTTTTATTTTAATTTAGACGATAACAGTAACAAGCAAGTTTCGAAACTGTTAAAGAAACCAAAGTAAGTAAATAATCATGTTACGTTTCGAGTGCCTCCAAATTGATTTCGAACGTTTAATTACGTTATCAATTTGTAGGCGCTATCACGCCACAAAAATTCGTGCCAAGCACACATTTGGTGCAACGCGGAAGACAAGAAAAAGTCGACGAATTCCGAAAAGATCCAGCTGATAAGACAGTGTCGTACAGATGCGAAGCCAATGAATTGCGCAATATTCGCAGCGTCGCCTGATCCACGCATACCTACTCTCCGGCTCGCATTTAACTAGTATGTTTAAACGCCACTCTAAGTTTACCAGGTCGGCCGTCCTGCATCACGTAAGAGAGCGATGACCGAGCAGTCCACAGACATATTTTAATCCGATCCTTAGCCAGACAGATCCAACCCGCCCCTTTCCGAATCCTAACCAGCACCTGGGGGGCTAACTCCCTTGGCCCAAGGGGCTCCACCAGTCATCACCAGTTCTAATACCTGTCCGGTAAGACCAAAGTCCTGTCCCGAACTACCTGACCAAAAACCTCCCTTGCCTATGTTAGTAAAACTGCAGAAGCAATTCTATCATATTAATCCTCCAGCGCAACGAAAAATCTTGCCGCTCAAAACCCTGACCTAGATACCTGTCTGATAGCCCGTAACACCACGATATTAATAAACAATTCCTTCCAACGGCCCGCCGTAGAAGATCCGCCAGACCGAGGTGCAAAGCGACCTAAAATTCAGTTCAATAATTCGGAAAGTACGGTCCAGCATAGTATTTGAATTGTAAATCGAACGAACCTCGAACGCTCGAGTTTCGCCGACCAGCGATGAACGAGTGCGAGTTCTAGAAGGTCGCGCCTGGAATCGAAATTAAATTCATTTCAGTAGCACTGCGAAGCGTTCGCGTTTGTTCAGTCTAGAACCGCTGTTAATTAACCTAGAATCATTTCCGTCTTTGCCTAATTCAGTCTAAAATCTGCAACAACTCGGAAACGACCAAGTCGAAATTGAATTATGTTGTTCTAATTACAACAACCTGACTCATATGACCAGGGACGGATTGCCCATATCCTCTATCAGCCAGTGCCACTCCACCCCGACCGCCCCAAATACCAGAACAATTTAGAATTTAGGTTATCATCATAATTTGTTTTATTTTCTTTCTTGTGCAAATAATTTTAAGAAAAATGTTTATTTGTTTTTGTACAATAGTTAAAGAAAATAAGTATCTGTTTTTGACTCGAGCTTATTTCTTACTTCAGCTGTTTACGAACCTTGGACCAGAGTTATCCACAAGTGGTAAAATCAACGTAAAGTACTCAAGAGTTGATCTTGAGTGTAAAATCAAGTTGCATAGATTAGTAATCGTTACAATTCTTCAAATTGGAAATGATATTTTTTTTCACATACAGAGAAAAATAGATACAAACTAACCAAACTGTTAAAAATGGCCACCGCTTTCTTGAAGACACAGATTTATTCGTCTTTTTATACTATTATAAGCATTTGAGGAGTTACATTGGCATACTGCTCAATAATTCTGTTTTGCAGTTCCTCGATATTATTGGGCTTATTCTTTATCTAATAGACTTGTCTGTCCGGGACGCTGTTTTGTCTGTCCGGGACGCTGTTTCAGCAGCCAAACCGTAAGAGATAGAAAAAAAAGTTATGAAAGTTATATGTTTCGAATGGTCATGTCAGGTCAGGAACCGAATTTCAGTCACGTGACACCTCCGGTTTTCGAGAAATCACGTGATTTCCGTCCGTCCGTTACGCTGGTCCGTCCGGGACGGTCTTTTTTGTTTTATTAAATGAGACATTTGTCTCACTGGTTGCTAGTATACATTATTTTGCAGTAAAGTGAATATAATGTAATTTAAAATAGTCAAGTCTGGTGATGTAGGTGGAAATTCTGGATTTAAACGTAAACTAATTATTCGATCGTCAAAAAATTCACGAATGTAATTAATGGTCTCTTCAGCGGTCTGGGCAGTTGCGCCATCCTGTTGGAATTAGCCTTGCTGGAGCTCATCCTTGTGAAATTCATTTATAATATTCCAGTATCTCTGAGCTGTCTGAGCAGTAACAGTTTCGTGGAAAAATATGAGTGGGATAATGCGTCTTCGAGCCACAGCATTTCAAATACCAACTTTTAACAGGGAAAGGAAAGATTCATGAAAAGTATAAGCATTTTTAGAACTACATAACCTCATATTTTGTGAATTTATATACCCCGAAACGGTGTAGCAAGCCTCGACAGCGGAAACATTAAATTTAACAATTCGTCATTATTAAATTTTGTTGAAACCACTGGCATACAAAATTCGCCTATTGTAATCTGCTGGCAGCAATTCATGTAAGGCAAGTATTTGGTAAAGGGAATAGCTTCAAATCTTTTTGGCAATAGTATGGTAAGTTCCTAACGATATTCCAGTCTCGTGCGAAAGTCTTACGTAGTGATGTAACGGGTTGCTCTTAGATATGTTAACAAAACTTCGGAGGTGACAACGTTTCGCCATACTTTTCACAAATTCCACCACTAGATGTTGTTCAGAGTCAGAGTCCATTCCCGAAAATGTGCCCAGATGTGATTCTGACCCCAAGTAACTGCAAAACGGTCTTTTAGTTTGAGTATAGGCCGATGGCGCTCGGATCGCTTCTAAGCGAGGCAAGCCCTGTGCTAGGTCGCCTCCAGTATACATAAGACATATTATGACTTCCAAAATTGCGGCAACTTCGTCTTTGACCTACGGACGTTGATAGCTTAGTTTATTTGATATTTTAGATCACAAATAGAAATCGGAAGATATAATTTATTATTTATTTTTGAGCACTGTTTAGTAGCGTGTTTTGTTTTTACATAACTTCCTAGGAATTACGCGTGCAGGGAGTAAGAAGGTATGTCCCATTTTCGTTACATTTGGAAATGTCGTTTCGCTTTTGAGCTACAGTCAAAATGCGATATGCTTGCGACTATAACTAGGGCATTATGTTTACGTGTTTTTAATGTGAGCAGTTCAAAATACGTTTTGCAAAAAACAAGCGTTTGACATCACTTTTATTCTGTTTGTTTTTCAAAACAAGTACATTTTATTCTAGTTTTTTTCGATGCAGCTGCAACGTTCTTTTTTTAATAAAACTATGAAATTTGTTGGATGAAAGTAGAATTGCTATGTCTACTAAATTGTTTAATAAACTTTTTATATTTTAAAACAGTTATTGAATTGGAATTCAAATATCTATCAGTCTTCCTTTCTATACCAAATGATATGTATAGTTCCATTAGGGTTTCTAATTAAAGTTAAATCTAGAACATTTATTGAATTGGGGTTTGTTTTTCAATAGTGAATTTTAATCTTGGAGGAATATTGTTGTAAGGGTTATGTTTTGAGAGGTGGCAGCAATAATTATGGCATCAACAAATCTTTGGTTAAAGGTTATACGTTGTTTAAAATACTTTCTTCAAGTTTTTGCATTACAAGATGTGCAATTGTGCTAGAGAGAGGTGGGTCCATTGCTACACCGAGTTTTTGCTCACATATTTGGTTGGAAGTAGTTAGAATCAAGAGTGCATTTAACTACATTTATAATAGTAATCTGTATAGCAAAGCATTGACGTTTAACTTTTTATCACGAATGTGGATTTAGTTGCCAAGGCTCGTTAGGTCAAGGCAAATAAGCCACATGACGGATAAAAAGGAACTTCAGTGCCAAGGGGTACATTATGTTTTTCTTTAAATTGAGGAGTCGTGAAATTAGAACATTTTCACCAACTTTTGTAGGTGATGTTGATATCGGTTGACGTTTATATGTCGCCCCGCTACCTACAAAAAGTCGTAAAACAATGGATTACTTCACTGCGATTTCTCGTATTTTAATACATGTTCATTAAGAAAGTCCATAAGGAGCGGCTGTGGAAATTGAAACGTATAAATAATATATTGGTGGCACTGTAAGTTTATGTCAAAGTCGAGGTTAGCAGGTTAGGTTTTCCGTCCGTTTGGACACAGACTGATGGAAAACCCAACCTGCTAACCACGAATTGGACATAGACGTACAGTGCCACCTCTGGCCAACGTTCGAGTTCCTATATAGTATAAGAGTTGAGACAACGCAAATGTCAGCGGCCATTACTGATCCAAACATAAATGATAGCATACAAGGCCGGAGTTGTCTTTTTTAGTATGTGTCACCTATGAATTTAATTACTTGTCACCTTGACAATGTCAAAACATGGTTAATTTAACGCGTCTATGAAAACTACACTGATAGGTAGCTACTTGGTAATCTTTGATAAAGAGTTGAGACAACGTAAACGAAATAGGTACAGCATTGGATTTTAGTTTTCGTTTGCCACTCAGACGCACTTTTTCCCACATCAAAGTTGATTTCACATAGTCTGATTCTACTTGTGAGTGTTCGATTTATTCTGTTTATATTTTTGAGCTATTCTGCTCCTTGCTTCTCGTTTTTAAGAATTTGTGTCAATGGATATAAAGCCTCGTTCGAATCTACTTTTGAAGCAAAAAATGCAACAGTCCGTCATTTCAAAAACTGTAGAAAAATAATCATTTGGGTAACTAATTTTTAAGTAAATTCCATATACATACCTATAACTCTGCAAGATATGCTATTTAAAGCACTATTGTCAGGTAGAAATGGAACACAAACATATTAATACATTTGCATCAGTGTTAGGCCTAAAGCAGAGACAATAACTAAAGGAGACCAAACAGCTATATGGGACTAACAGAGATAGGCATAAATATTTAATTACGTCATTCATAGATGGCAAAACGAACTAAAAATGTCGATAAAGTAGATGTAGATTTCAAGAAATTAATTAGTTAGTGAAAAGTGCCACAGCTGGCGCAATATTCGATTTAAAAATTTTGTGAAAGCCGCAATTTTTAAATCACGTATTCTGGAACAAATGATTTTTTTAATGAAATAATAGATAAATCATAGCAACTAAACAATGGTATCTACAACAAGTTAATTATTCATTCAAATGATTTAAAATTGTATTTGACCAGAGACAATCTAGTTCTCTCTGTATTTGACTTACGATTTGTATATGCAGTGTTTGTGGGAGTAAATTATAAAAGGATACAACATTGAGAAAGTAATTACTGCTTATTTATTTTAATTTTTTGAAACACGTAGTAATGAAAATAAGTATGTAGGTATTTGTTTTTGGCACATACATATGTATGTAGTTAAATTGTACTTTTAGCAACTTTTGCTAATCATTACCCATTATTAACATTTTCAGAAATTTATTTATTTGGAAAACGTTTATTAATATTTAATTTTCTAATAGGACAATTTACTTTTCAGCGAGCATTATACATGGGTCTATAAGAATTTTACTTTTCATTAGATTATTAATAGGAATTTTGAAATATTATCTTAACATTATTTTCTCCATGAAGCAATATCAATGTGTCAAGCTAATTTTTTTTCAATATTCCAAAATTTCAAAATAAAACTAATTAAAACAATTTTTTTTAACAAATAAATTATGCTACACACAATTATCTAATTTTGTGGGAATTTTTAAAGTGCAAATTTCTGATGTCCTATATAAGGGAACAACCTAAAACGTCAAATTCGAAAATTGCTAAAAACACTCCGCTCACTAGCGCCCTCATCCAGCAGAGCGCTAAATACCCTCTCCAAGTTTCTACTGGGGGGCAACGGTGTGGGCAGAGGTAATATTTCGAGATGCAGTGGGCGGTCCCAAATCGGTGCAGACGAGATAAAAGTACAAATGAACAGTCTAGAGCCCTTTATAATACAAGCAGACGCATGTCGCACAAGTTGCATAAAATCCTGCATCACAGTACTTTCGCGTTTACATGTTGGTGGACATGATGCAACCAAAACATAACCCTACAATGTCAAACATTTCAGTCGCTGTGGGTTATTATATTATCTATTCTAGCTGTTCTAGCTTCTAACCTCGTGTTTGAGTTGCCAGCTGTCTTCGTTTTCCTGTGTTTTTTGCCTTTTATGCTTTGCATCAAATGTATACACATTAACCTATTTTCATTTTCTGAAAAGTAACTAGTTTTTTGAATTTGCCGCTTTTGTGATGTGATTCAAAATGGCTGACAAGCATGCTCGTATTATAGAGGTGCTTTAGAACAGTCGGTGACGTCATGACTTTTGTAATAAACCAGTCTCTAGTTGCAAAATTTGGTCCAGGCCAACGAAAATTCGTTTTTGAAAAATCAAACCCCTACAGAAATCGCACATGGACTTTATTGCAAGCAGCGAGCGTACAAAAAGACAAGATACCTAGCTAAACAGATGTATTTATAATCTTTAAATGCTGATATCGCGCGAGACGTGCCTTATCTTAGGGTAGTCAGCAGGTTGGTAAGCGCACAAAACAATACCTGGTAACCGTAACTTGCAAGTCACCAGCAACCTCTTACAATAGTGTGTTTACGCAGTTACCCTGAACGCTGGTACTTTTTTCTTGCGGTTTTAGTTATTAATTAGTGTTGAATGTCTGTGATTACCAGAATGGGTAATTACGTAAAGCGTGAGAAGGAGTCAAGTGGAAGGCGAAAAGCCCCTTCGACCAAAAGGAAAAGTCGAAAACTTGCCTCCAAAAAGTTTTGGTAAGTAATAATTTTAATTATTTAAATGTCAGTTAGAACTCTGTAATTGTAAGGTCGCAATTAATGTGGTAAGTGGGTATTTTTCATTATATGTTGTTTTAAATTCTCCGCCATTCACATCGCAGCAGGTGCAATTTTAGACATCCATGACTAGTGAGGCAACTTGTTAGATTGGTTCATTTACTGATTTTAGATGCATTTTTTAACGTTTTATTTAGTATTGCAGGGAGACTCGTAAAAATTCTAAGATACGAGAGAGTAAGGACGACATTTCAAATGAGAACCCTAGAATTCCCCATTTAGTGAGTGATATAATTATACCTACACCATGCTAGGTTAGCGAGAATATAAGAGTGAAGCTAAGGTTAGTTATTTTTAGAATGAGCCAACAATTGATCAGTCTCTAGAAACGAGCTTTGCGACCGTAGTAGAGCCAGCAGTAAGTAATGATGTTCATCCCGAGGAACCCGAGAGGATTATTTTGACTCCTACAATACCTTTGGTGAGTAATTCCAGACACACTCACCCACCTATTTATGGACGTGAGAATGTACTTCCGATTTTTTCAGAACGTGCAACACGTTTCTCCAATCACTGATGTGGAGCCAATGGAACTGAAACCAGAAGGGCGAAGATTTTTTGATATTGCTTTCCTGGCCAAGCAATATAAATCAATGAAAAAGCACGATCCATTTGATTGCGACATTAGTGATATGTACATGTTCAAAGAAGTCCGGACTGGCCTCAGAAGTTCGTTTCAGTTCAAATGTAGAATGTGCAAATTGGTGACTGAGCTACATACAGAGGATCCCTTCGACGCATCAACATTGGACGTCAACACAGCTGCTACAATCAGCACGGTCGCCACTGGTGTTGGTTTTTCTCAAATGGAGGAAATTACATCCGTATATGATAACTATCATTGTAAATATTAAACTTATAGTAAAATAATTGTCATTATAGTTTTTGAACATGCCATTTATGACAAATGCGGCTTATCAAAAATACCATGCTCGTGTTTCTGAAATTATTGATAAAACAGCGTGGAAAGAAATTAAAGAGGCCGCTGAAGAAAAAGAAAACCTGTCAAGAAAATTAGGCGAAGTTGACTCTGATGGGGTGCCGTATATCACGGTTGTTACAGATGGTGCATGGTCAAAGCGCTCGTATAATGTGAATTATGATGCTTCTTCAGGAGTTGTGAGTCTCAATCTACTGAATCGTTAGTATTTTTTTTAATTGTTTATTTTTAGGGCTGTATCATAGGATACAGAACTGGTAAGATACTTTACATTGGCATAAAAAATAAATATTGTTGTGTTTGTGCTCGATATAATTCCATTGCATCGCCGGAAAAAGAACGCCCAGCGGACAAGTGTTTCAAAAACTGGCAGGGAAGTTCTACCTCGATGGAATCTGAAATAATAGTAGAAGGCTTTTCAAAAAGCCTTGAGCTTCACGGATTGAAGTATTTGAAAATGGTGGGTGATGGGGACAGTTCTGTTTATCGAAAACTGTGTCAGATAAAACCATACGGTGATCAGATGATACAAAAAGTCGAGTGTAAAAACCATCTCCTCAGAAATATTTGCACAAAACTGCGACATATTTGTGGTTAGTATGTTTATGATTATAGTTGTGAAATTATCTATCATCGTCTTGTTCTATCAGATCAAAAACGGAGCAACTCCAAAAATTGCAATGTGCCACGACATCTTCGCGATGTTTTATCGTCAAGTATACGCAGATTCTATCATCTTTTTTGGGGGTTGTTTGGCTTTAAAACGCCACGCTTGCCAGAGGGGTTGGCGAGTAATTTTCAGCCGCCCACTATGGATACAGACGCTGTTCGCACCCGCCCATTTTGGGTCAGACGCTGCTGGTGCCTGTTGGTCGGCGGGAGGTATTTGATTTCCCTCCTACTCGGTATATCTACCGAGCGTTCCACGATCCGCCACCTGGGGACGCGCCCTGTAGGGGTTACAGGCTTCCCCGAGGGCACTACAGAATAGCCGAGTAGATTACAGATATGCTCAAATAATTCACTATATATCTCTAAAGGCGGAAATGATAGTACAACTATATGACAACACACAGCCCATACCAATTAGAAGAGGAGTGAGGCAAGGAGATTCCATGAGTCCAAAACTGTTTATAACAACTTTAGAGGACGTATTTAAGAAGTTAAACTGGGATAAGAAGGGTATTAAGATAAACGGGAAAATGCTCAACCACCTGAGATTTGCAGACGATATCGTGTTGATGTCTCAGAGCTTTGAAGAATTACAGTCGATGATCTGTGAGCTAGAACAAGAATCGGGGAGAATAGGTCTCAAAATGAATAGGCAGAAAACCAAAATAATGACCAACCAAGTCAAAGACACGAACGTAGAAATAGACAACCACAAAATAGAATATGTAGAAGAGTATATATACTTAGGACAGACAGTAAAATGCGGAAAACAAAACCAAACAGCAGAAATCGAAAGAAGAATACGACTAGCGTGGTCAGCATTCGGTAGACAAAATAAGATATTAAAGAATAGAAAAATACCGCTACACTTAAGAAGAAATGTTTATAACCAATGCGTGCTGCCTGTACTAACATATAGTGCTCAAACATGGACCTTGACAAGAAACATCGTTGACAAGCTAGCTAAAGCACAAAAGGCCATGGAGAGGCAAATGCTAAAAGTAAAGCTTAAAGACAGAATTAGAAGTGAAAATATTAGACAGAGAACAAAACTGAGTGACGTCGTGGAACACACAGCATCACTGAAATGGAGATGGGCTGGTCACACTATGCGACAGAGAGACAATAGATGGAATACAAAAATCCAACATTGGAGACCATGGACGGCAAAAAGGGGAAGAGGACGTCCACAAATGCGATGGTCGGATGATTTAAAGAAGATTGCCGGATTTGGATGGATAAGGAAAACCGCAGATCGTAACAACTGGAGACAAATTGGGGAGGCCTATATCCGCTATTGGATGGAAGGAGGCTGACAAAGAAGAAGAAAGATACGAAGATTGTGCACAGACATTGTAATGGCTGTGAAGCACAGGCGACAGGAAGACTAACCTGCTGTAAAAAAACGGAACTATTAATAAAAGACATCCTTAACGTACCCTTACATGTATTTGGAGAGCACAAATCCTGTATTGCAATAAATTATTTTCCATGTGATGGTCAACATTCACAACAAAAAAACTCTGTTCCTGCTATGAAGGAATGTGGACTGTATGAAGACATAAAATCAACTCTTCAACGTTTGATTGATAATGTGGAAAGTTTGCTGTTAAACATGGACAATAATTTAGCCGAACATTACAATTCAATAGTTTGTAAGTTTGTGGGGGGAAAGAGGGTAAATTTGTCTTTACGGGGTGCTTATACGACAAGATGTCGAGCTACAGCTATTTCTTTCAACAAGAAGGGTGAATTTCATCGGACAATCCATAGAGCTTTTAACAAGCAGTACTCCGAAGAAATACACCAAACAATATGTTGGAAAAATAAACCGAAGAAAGCAACAGCGTAAAAGACGTCAGCTTTTTATAACTCGAAAAGCTAAAGAGTTTGTGCCTCCCGATGATGATTAAGGTCCGAATGCGAATTTACCACAGATAGAATCTGTGGCATCCGGTTCAAAAAAAAGAAAGAAACAAGATGTCATTAGCAACCTCACGGAAGTGTATCCAGATACTGCTGAGGCTATAAAACAAAAAAAAGTTAAAATATGCCTCTTTAGAAAATGGCAAAATGAGTCTCAATAGAAAGCATATTTATTTCTATCAGGTACAAGGTCAATTTGAAATAACTAAGAGAGATAAATGTTATTTTATTATTTGGTCTGACCTGGGCATGTTAGTTGAAGAAGTAAGTATATACTTGATACTTATAAACTACATCTTATCTTATCACTTTTTAGATCCACCGGGATAAAAAATTCTGGGAGAACACAATGCTTCCAAAATTGATTTCTTTTTACAACTTTTTTGTCTTTCCAGAAATTTTGTTTCCTAGGCATTCAAAACGTTTGGAAATTAGAGATCCAGAACTAGAAGTGCAAGCTGATGTGACTGAAGTCAAATGAAGAATTTTCGGGGTGTTCGAGTTGTCTCCGAAAACCAGTAGACCAATTTTGTAAGAACCGAATTCTCTCCCTGGCAGGGTCGAATTCTCTTCCTAGATTAAGTAAACCGATTAGAGGATTAAATATCGGTTAACCTTTCCTAATTTCTTTTTCTACAGAATACGCAATTTATTTTAATATCTCTAATAGGGTTTAATGAGTATTTTATTAATTATTAATTAATTATCGATATGAATTCCACATGTATTATTTCTCGCATTAAATAAAAAGTATTTTTATCACCCTGTAGATCCTAAACGAAGTCGAATTATTTTTCGATGAACTAGCGGCTGGTGAGTCCCGTTATTATAAATTCGACCATCCTGTATATTATTAAGTCCAATTCTGACCGAATTCCAATAAAATCACAAGTAAAAACAATGATAAAATATTATTAAGAAATTCTCGGTAGCCAACCTGTAGCACGTTTTAAAAAGTGACCAATCGGCATGTTTTAAAACAGTGAACGTGCCACAGACCAATGCAAGCTATGACGTATACTGTTCCTTTATACTCTTATCCTTATCTCGTCTAGCACCGATTTGAGACCGCCCACTGCATCTCGAAATATTACCTCTGCCCACACCGTTGCCCAGCAGTAGAAACTTTGGAGATGGTATTTAGCGCTCTTATATGTATTAAAGTTGGCAAAGAAGCATCTAGCTGCTTCAAAATAAAAATGGAAGACACGTAAGGGGTTTGTTGAAGGAAATGCTGCTCTAGGTAGTAAAGATATTTTAGAAATGTGTAAAAGTAAGCATTTACCTTGGTTCGATAAGCTCTCACAGACTTCACAGAAATTTATTGAATCGCAAATAAAACAGTGTCATAAGAAAAAAAATGGGTCGTCAGTGGTCGGATGAAGAAAAATCTTTATATTTAGCTATTTATAAACAAGGATCTAGAGAATATAAGTTCTTAAGAATAGTATATTACTTTACAAGGGATGTAGGTAAGATTTACACTACCGATGACCGTTTGATGCCTGAGCGAGCGAAGCGAACGAAGGTAGCAAGGTTCGAGGAAATGGAAACAACCAGGCGCACTTTACTTATCTAAATCTGGTGCAAAAATGTTTCAAATAGCAAGATTACTTAAAAAAGTAATAACAACAGTCCATTCCCAGACTGAATATAGAATTTTTGCTTCCATTTCTGATCAATTTAGTTCAAATATTGCTGCTATAAAATATCTTAGCAGTCAGTCCGGATATAGAAGTGATGACTGTATCTACAAAGTAAACTGTCAAAAAATTTTTCACATATTTGATCCACCTCACCTAATCGAATGTATGCGCAATAACTTTATGGTTAAAGATATACACTATAAGGGGTGTATTGCAAAATGGGATGATATAAAATTGTTGTATTACAAGGATGCCGAAACTCATTATGGGAAAGTATGTGGCAAATTAACAGAAAACCACATTAATCCAGGCAACCGTAATAAAATGAAAGTGTATTATGCTGCACAAATATTTAACCACACTATATACTCAGCAATGACCCTATTACAAAATTTTGGCTGCGTAAATTGGAAAGGCACTGCTGATTTCGTGCACTTTATGGATCAGTTATTTTATTCTCTAAATAGTAGATGCAGAGGCTATAAGGAACTGAACAAACCATTAACGGAAAAAACAGAGGCAGCTTTTGTTTCATTTTGGGCAGACGCTAAACGACATTTATCAGATTTAATTTTTTTTAAATGGAAAAGCCGTGGATGCAAAATTTTATTATAACGATCAGAAACATTGAAAGTTTATGGAAGCACATGAAAGTGTTGCGATTTAAATATTTAGCAACCAGAACAATAAATCAAGATCCTATTGAGAATAAATTTGGATTAATAAGAAGTTTATGTGGCCAAAACAAAAGACCAACATCTACACAATTTATTGCTGCATATAGAACTTGTGTTGTAAACAGTTTACTAGTAAAGCCAAGTACAACATATTGTGAAGACGATGGCACACAAAATTTGGTTGATTTCATTGGTAATGTTAAAACTGTTTCTTATACGTCTCATTCCTTGAATTCCGTTGAACAAGGTATCAGAATATCAACTACATTGTAACGCCAGCTTCCGTTTAAATTTGGTAAAATCCATATTAAATAATATGATCAAATTTAGTCGTCATCCTCACGTAGCGTTATCAAGACCCTCCACCTGTACCGAGCAGATAAGCCCGCCCGGGCATCGAAACAAAGGTTAGACGCGCGCCGAATCCCCTCTTCATAAGCTTTGGCGCAGCATATAAAAGCTCTTGTGGAGGGCATTCGAGAGAGATTTTTCCTGCTAGCACCAGCTCCCTTCAGGAGACCCCGACCGAACTTAGCAAGCTAGATAATAAGTTGTTTCGACCCAGTGGTGAAAATCCGCCTGGATGTCAATAACTTATTAATTAGTTAACTTCCCCGAGAGTAGATTTGACCTAGTGAATTATTTTGGGAAACATCTCGCAGTCGCCACTAAACAGAATTCGACTCAGTGGTGAAAATCCGCCTGACTGTCCTCTGTTTAGCGTGGTTGGACCTAGTGGCTTGTCAAAATAAATATCAAGATGTCATCCATTCTCCCCAGCCAAAATATACGGCCCTAATGAAATAAAGCCCGATACCTTTTGGACCGCTTTGAAATCGAGCGCCTGCACCGCTCGAACTCGAACTTCTACGCCGGCAGCAAATATTAATTTGCGAGCTCGCCGAAACCCCCGTAACTTCATGAACCTTGGCTACCGTTACATTGTAAAATAAGGCATTCAGCCGGCCGACTAGAAACATATCACTCTTGCAAAGCGAATGTAAATTTACCTGTTAATAGTTGAACATTGCGGCACTTCGCCGGAACGTGCAGGCTTCCACAATCATATTCACGAGAACCACGGGGCTTGGATAAATCCTCCCGTGATCAAGCCGCTGCACGGCATCCTTCCCGGGGTTCTAATTCAACCTATCCTCGTCACCCGGAAAGGGTGGAAAACGTGTATTGATAGATTTAATTTGTAGATTGTTTACAGAAACACGAGGTGAGAACTTTGACAGCTATCTCCTGCGGCGCAGCCACTGCGCGGGTCCACGTATGTGCAAGAATAGCGAAGAGGCCCGAAACGCCCGAAGAGAGCCTCTCCAGCCGTCGATTTCAATTCCCATCCGCATGCGAATTTGGTTGCGGCAAGCGAAGGGGCAGCTCGCGCCGTTATTGTAAATTAATCATTCGTAAAAGTGATTGAAAGTCTCCTATTTTCGTTAATTCATGCTTTATTATTTTGTACATAGTTAAAACAAATAAAGTGTATACAGGAAATTCTGTTTGAGTATTTGTTAACTTCGTATGGTGGCTGAAAAGCGTGTTTGAACTCTGTTTCCGACGAATGAGCTTATCCGAGGTAAATTAATAATTAATCCCTTAAAAAGAAGGGTCCAGGTGTTACAACATTTCCTAATTTTTCTGGGCAAAACATTTCAAAAGAAATTTTACATTTACGGCAGAATACTTCCTCATATATCGCGGCCTTTATCTGTCGAAAAATTATGCCAAGAGACTGTCGAAGTTGTGTTTCATCACTACTTACAGAAACAATTACAGACAGTCACGCTTTTATACTTTTAAAAGATTCTGGGAGAAAATGAAAATATCCTTGCGAAGCCCTAATAAACTGGGTGGTTAAAATGAAAAGAATTCTATTTTTGAATATACCTAATGTCATTAATCAAAATTTACTGCATGCTATTCCCTTGAATAATTTTAATTTTATTAATTGTCATGATCATAAAGAAAAATTAGAAAAGTACATACATGTAAGCATTGTAATTATAATGGTTAAGCATTTTATTCGCACAATTAATCGCAAACTAACTAAAAAAGATTTACGGTCCAATTTAATAATTCATAACTACATTAAGGTATACGAACCAGCTACTAATTTTGTATTAAAACAAACACATAGTGTTAAATGTTAAATTCCTATGTGCTTATTACCACTGCATTCTGGATATGCAACATTTAAGTTTGTTAGTATAATTTAATAAAAATAATTGCACTAATTGTTGTATTGGCATATTTTTGTCACAGTTTAACTTATATGTATCTATATATGTATCGACAAGCTTGCATTCAGACCTTACATATGAAAAAATCGGTCGCTCGATGACACTGGCAAAAGAGATTTGCATATTTTTAAAATTAAATAGCAGCTCTTTGAAATTAAGCATCTCGCTTGATTAGTACCAAAAAGTATGAAAGACCTGATTCAGCTGTCAAGTTCAACGTTTTCCTCATTGATGCTTGTTATTATTATACGACAAAGGAATTACTAGATAATGTATCTAAATCGTATTTTAATTTTTATGTAAGAATGTTACATTTTTTATGTATTACTACATTAATTAATTAATTAATGGTTACACCGTGGATTATGTATATTAGTAGATATTGTTTTGTATTTTTGATTAGTGTGTATTGGTTAGTACTTTTTGACTTATTCCTATAATATGTAGCTACAAGTCTCAAGAAAAATAAAGATTGTCATTATTAGTATTATTATTATTATTCAAAATGTTTTTGTTGTAAAATATGTAAAAGAATAAAAATAAAATAAGTTTAGAAAAACAATGTACTATTATTCAAATACTCCAATTTAAATTTCTCGCTTCCTGATTTAGTTATGGATAGTCATTCATAGAGGCGCTGATCAGGCGCGGATGGGCCATAAGGCAAACCGGGCATTTTCCCGGGGCGCCGTGGACGTTTTTGGCTCCGCGCCGGTCACATCCGATAAAAAAAAATATAAAATAAATAAATTGAATCAGTCAACGTATAACGAATCATGATAAGATATACGAGCAGTCTGAGCATGTGCATGTAACGCTGAAACGCGCTTATATTTCCAGGAATACTGTCTTCTAATCTTGCACCAGCCCAGTCGGCTACTGATACTGAACTGGAAATACGGGTTTATCCGGTTTTATCACTTATAGTTAACAGCGCCGGTTTGGTAATTTTTGATGATTTATTATTCTTGTCCAATTTGTTTTGTGTGATTTGGAAAGTTCTATCTCGAATAAACAGTAAGTATTTACCTATCTTTTGACAAATTGGAAACTCGTATATTTGACTGAACGAATATTTTTTTTCGTTTTCGAGAAAAGTTGAATGCTGTTAGTATTCTGTATTCACGAATAAATATGGAATAAAAAAAAATGGGCGGCGCCGAACGTGTGAAGCTGAAGCGCAAGCTGGATTTAGAAAAATGAGCTGGAAGTTGTAAAAAGTTAGATCAATTTATGAACAAAAAGGATTCTACACCCCTTGATGTTCAAGAAACTACCAAAAGTAGCGAAGTTCATAATCAAGATCAAACTACTGCATTTTCGCCAACCAAGCTTTCAAGCTTCTTGCTTATGAGTGTCAAAAAAGACGTTTTAGAAAACATCGATCAAGACAACATCATCGATTGCGTGGCAAACCGCTCGAAGCTACTTAAAAATCAATTGTTATTTTAAGAATTTTTCGAGAAAAAATATTATTTTAATTTTATCTTACCTACGCCAAAAATATTGTTATTTTAAAAATTTATTTATCCCCAAAATAATTTTGAAAATTTGTGTTGTGTTATTTCATAAATATTTTTATAGCAAACGATTTGTTTTTTTGTATATCATTTAATAAAGGAATTTCAACTTTCCATTCTTCATTATTTTTGATTGGGGGGGGAGGGGAGTTCGCCAGACCTCTCTTGATGCCCGGTTGATATTTTAGTGCCCATCCGCGCCTGGCGCTGATTCTCTCAATTATTTAGAGTCCCTATATATAGGTTACTAAGACCCCTGTGAAGTTAGCACCACAACTTCAAAAATAGTAATTTATTATACAAGACGATAAAGTTAAATTTTATCCACGAGTGAATCGTTTAACGTCGAGACGAAGTCGAGACGTTAATGATTCAAGAGTGGATAGAAATAACTTTATCGTCGTGTATAATACAATATTTTTTTCTATAGCAAGAACTTTAACAATTTCAAATGAAAATAATGACAGTCAATCACATTTCAAAATGTCAGTAGCTAGATTGGGTTGCTACGATAATACGAAGCCGTCATATTTAATTTAAACAAAAGTTAGAAAATTAAATTACTTTATCTATCCTTGATGTTAAAGTGCTACTTTATCTACCCTTGCTGTTAAAGTAAAACTTGACCTTTTGTTTTGAGTTGATAAAAGCACACTTTAACATGTGCTATAGAAAAAATGTTATTTTTTTCAAGAGTTCCCGTTGCACCTTAAAGAGTTCTAGAGTTCCTTGCTATTTTTAAAAATAGTTCTATGTATTTAAGAGAAAAAAATGTGGATCGAAAATTTGGGGTGCTAACTTCACATTTTCTTCGGACAAATGCCACTATAACTCTTTTTCAGTCATACTTATTGAAAAATGTTATTACACTTTTCGATAGAACTCGCCGGGGTGCTACAAGAACTCTAACAAAAAAAAAGATTTTCAAAAAAAAAAATTTTTTATAAACCGGAAAAAAATATCTTTTGAATTTTTTTAAGTTCCGGTAGTTCTAATAGGAGTTATAGTAGCATCCCGGCGAGTTCTATCGATAACTCTAATAACATTTTTTGATAGGACCCGAAGTAAAGAAGTTACGCCCATTTTTGTATTATTAGTTTTTTTTATAAAACGACGAAGTCCTGAAAGCAATTTTTTAAAAGTTCCGGTAGTTCTAATGGGAGACCTAATAGCACCCCGGCAAGTTCTATCGATAACTCTAATAAAAAAAATTTGATAAGACTCGAAGTAGAAAAGTTACGCTAATTTTTATGTTAGCACTTTTACAAAACGACTAAAACCTGGAAGTAATTTTTTACAGCTCCGGTAGTTCTAATAGGAGTTCTAGTAGCACCCGGGCGAGTTCTATCGATAACTCTTATAACATTTTTTGTTAAGACTCGAAGTAAAAAAGTTACGCGTATTTTTGTGTTAGCGCTTTTACAAAACGACCAAGACCTTGAAGTAATTTTGTACAGTTCCAGTAGTTTTAATAGGAGTTCTGGTAGAACCCAGAGGAGTTCTATCGATAACTCTAATAACATTTCTTGATAAGACTGGAAGTAAAAAAGTTACGCGTATTTTTGTGTTAGCACTTTTACAAAACGACCAAGACCTGGAAGTAATTTTGTACAGTTCCGGTAGTTCTAATAGGAGTTCTAGTAGCACCCGGACGAGTTCTATTCGATAACTCCAATAACATTTTTTTATAAAACTTGAAGTAAAAAAGTTACTAGCTTTTTTGTGTTTGCTAAACCAATGTCCTGAAAGCAATTTCTTTAAGTTTTGATAGTTTAGTAAAAAATTTGTATCTCTCTTAGTTTTACATCGAACATTTGCTTGTTATTACTTTAATGCTGATGCAAGGAAGCCGCCCCACCGTGTCAAGGTGGAAATACATCGTGGCGTTTTTTTTTTACTTTTTTTATTTTTATGCATTTTTTTAAATTTTAATTTGCAAATATTGAGAAACAAAGCATCTTGAACATATTGAACTATAAAAATCCCAAAATATCGTTATTTTACTACATATATAATGACATGTGGAACAACCACAGCGTTGGTATCCGTTCTGACACATTTCTTTCGTAGATCGTCATAATTGTTAAATGTAACATGTGAGTAAACAAAAAAGAAATCAAGCTTGGCTTTGTAATATTTGTTTCATGAATAATATATTGGTGCGACTGTAAGTCTATGTCAAATTCGACTTTAGTAGGTTAGGTTTTGCGTCAGTCTGTGTCAAAACTGACGCAAAACCTAACTTGCTAACCTCGAATTTAACATAGACTTAAAGTGTCACCAACATATTCATAAAACAAACATTTCAAAGCCAAGCTTGATTTCTTTTACGTTTGCTCACATTTTTATTATACACGTGAGTAGTATTCCGACACCTTGATTGACCTAGTGGTCAATCAAATTATAATTGACACAATTAAATGCTCCAATTAAACCGAGAATTAAACCGCGAATTAAATGCACTAATTAAATGTCCTAATTAATTCAGCGATTTTAATTACAGAATTTGATTTTACACATATGATACCTTTTTACTTCGAGTCTTATCAAAAAATGCTATTAGAGTTATTGATAGAACTCGTCCGAGTGCTATTAGAACTCCTATTAGAACTACCGGAACTGTAAAAAATTACATCCAGGTCTTCGTCGTTTTGTAAAAGTGCTAACATAGAAATAAGCGTAACTTTTTTACTTCGAGTCTTGTCAAAAAGTTTTATTAGAGTTATCGATAGAACTCGCCGGGGTGCTACTAGAACTCCTATTAGAACTACCGGAATTGTAAAAAATTACTTCCAGGTCTTCGTCGTTTTGTAAAAGTGCTAACATAGAAATAAGCGTAACTTTTTTACTTCGAGTCTTATCAAAAAGGTTTATTAGAGTTATCGATAGAACTCGCCGGGGTGCTACTAGAACTCCTATTAGAACTACCGGAACTGTAAAAAATTACTTCCAGGTCTTCGTCGTTTTGTAAAAGTGCTAACATAGAAATAAGCGTAACTTTTTTACTTCGAGTCTTATAAAAAAGGTTTATTAGAGTTATCGATAGAACTCGCCGGGGTGCTACTAGAACTCCTATTAGAACTGCCGGAACTGTAAAAAATTATTTCCAAGTCTTCGTCGTTTTTTAAAAGTTCTAACATAGAAATAAGCGTAATTTTTTTACTTTGAGTGTTATTAAAAAATCTTATTAGAGTTACCGATAGAACTCGTCCGGGTGCTACTAGAACTCCTATTAGAACTACCGGAACTGTAAAAAATTAGTTCCAGGTCTTGGTCGTTTTGTGAAAGTTCTAACATAGAAATAAGCGTAACTTTTTTACTTCGAGTCTTAACAAAAAATGTTATTAGAGTTATTGATAGAAATCGTCCGGGAGCTACTACAACTCCGATTAGAACTACCGGAACTGTAAAAAGTTACTTCCACGTCTTCGTCGTTTTGTAAAAGTGCTAACATAGAAATAAGCGTAACTTTTTTACTTTGAGTCTTATCAAAAAATTTTATTAGAGTTCTCGATAGAACTCGCCGGGATGCTACTAGAACTCATATTAAAACTACCGGAACTGTAAAAAATTACTTCCAGGTCTTGGTCGTTTTGTAAAAGTGCTAACACAAAAATACGCGTAACTTTTTTATTTTGAGTCTTACCAAAAAATGTTATTAGAGTTATCGATAGAACTCGCCGGGGTGCTACTAGAACTCTTATTAGATCTACCAGATATGTAAAAAGTTACTTCCACGTCTTCGTGGTTTTGTAAAAGTGCTAACATAGAAATAAGCGTAACTTTTTTACTTCGAGTCTTATCAAAATTTTTTATTAGAGTTATCGATAGAACTCGCCGGGGTGCTACTAGAACTCCCATTAGAACTACCGGAACTTTAAAAAAGTAAAAAGATATATTTTTCCGGTTTATAAAAAAAATCTTTTTTTTGTTAGAGTTCTAGTAGCACCCCGGCGAGTTCTATCAAAAAGTTTAATAACATTTTTCAATAAGTATGACTTAAAAAGTGCTATAGTGGTATTTGTCCAAGGAAAATGTGAAGTTAGCACCCCAAATTTTCGATCTACATTTTTTTCTCTTAAATACATAGAACTATTTTTAAAAATAGCAAGGAACTCTAGAACTCTTTGGGGTGCAACGGGAACTCTTGAAAAAATTAACATTTTTTGAAGTTGTGGTGCTAACTTCACAGGGGTGTTACTAAGAGTTGGGCAAACAGCGGGATACATTTTGATTGGTTTGGATCACTTTTTACAAGGCATGTGTGATAAAAGTGCCTTTTTTACATATTTTGTAACATATGACGACCGAAAGTATCGCATATGCAACTCTACATTTTAATTAAATTGGGCATATATTCCTAATAGTCGGTTCTAGAGATTCTAAGAATGATAAATACTCTGAAAACTCTCCCATCAAAAGCAAGGTAGCAAGATTGGTTCCTATAACCTCTTTGTTCGACATATGTCAAATATCTAATTTGGATCAAAACTGTATGTCAAATGAGTCTGTTTGCCCAACTCTTAGTAAACTATATACAGGATCTCTACAATTATTTAGCATTTACTGTCTCCTCTCGTTTATCTAGTTCTCTCTGGCCTAAAGGCAAATAAAAGGTTGTCAAATGTGACATTCCCAGAACTGGTTTCTATAGTAACTATAGGACTTCAATCTGGGGCAATTTCAAACGAAACTGCGCATGCACAGTGGATCACAACCAATCAGCACCTATTCCCGACTTGACTCAACTCTTATAATATTTAGAAACTGTAGCCAACGGTAACGAACGGGTGCGAGATTTGGGTCATGAATAAGAAGGAGAAGGAGAAACTGGAAGTGTGAGAGAGAAAGATTCTTACAAGGATATTTGGAGGCAGGAAAGTGGGTGAAGCCTGAGAGAGGAGAACAAACGATGAGATAAGACAACTATATGGAGAACCAGAGACCTTGTGCAGCGAGTAAGATGGCTAGATCATATTAACCGAATGAGCGACTGCCGGGTGGTGAAGGGTGTCCTAAGTACAAACATGGAAGGCACAAGAAGAAGAAGACGTCTGAGGAATAGACGTTCTAG
This sequence comes from Agriotes lineatus, assembly GCA_940337035.1. Lineage (NCBI taxonomy): Eukaryota > Metazoa > Arthropoda > Insecta > Coleoptera > Elateridae > Agriotes > Agriotes lineatus. The sequence goes on along the minus strand of OW679201.1, from coordinate 121,742,357 downwards.
CTGCGCGGGAACCTACCTTTCCTGGTCTGTTAGCTTCGCCGATCTAAGCAAGCATAACACATGTACATCAACACCTATAAGTATCATAAATAAAAGTCCAGAAAGTTAAAAACGAATGTAAATCTATTAAACGGTCATAAAGATACAAAACCTGGAAAATATACTTCATTTTTACTTTAGTTTACTTCTTAAAATATAGGCAGTAATCATGATTTTTTGCGAACTCGATATTTTTGCGGAAATATCCGTTTTTATGTCTTCTCGTTTAGAAAAAGGGGTTTTTGAAGTGATGTATGTCTGTTAGTTTGTTTGCTTGTCCATTTGTAAGTCTGTCAGTCTGTCTGAGTCGTATCTGCAACCCACATGGTTGAATTGATCGGTCTCAAAATGTATATCTATGTTTTTAATATAAATGTGGAGATCTCAGTTATTTTTGGTTAACATCGGATACCCGGAAGTGGTACTTTACTCTTATGTTTTTTCGGTTTTCTTTGAAAATTTTATAATTGTTTGATAAAAATTAAATTTCATAGAACAAGATTATATATTGTGTAATTATATATAACTTTTGTACAAAAAGTTTATAAAAAATTCAGTTTTTGGAAAAATATCGAAATGAAAGTTACAAAAACTTTCTTCAAAACGAATGGAAATAAAAACGTTTAAAACTGTTATATATTAGGGAATTATCTATAACTTCTGCCAAAAGTTTTTTGTTAGTTTAGTTTTTGAAAAATTGCAAATTGAAATTTTTACAAGTAGTAAACGAAAGTCGTGTGATGACTACACTTCATTTTGTCATATGAAAATGCAATCTAAAGTCTACACGTTACCCTTTTTCTGTGACATCAGAAATAACAAAACATAGCGTCTTATATTGCATTGAAATTCAAAAAGATTATTTATTGACATTGTTAAGTCATTTTGCTGTTGTAGATGCTTAATTGCATTTCACGCCTTTAGGGCAACTTGTTGCTATGTTAAAACCATTTTCAATCTTTGCGCACAAGTACAATCTCATTTTCCGCACATTTGATTCAGGTCATTTTGGTATTTTAAATAGCCACCTAGGCTTTAGGGCAGCGTGCCCGTATGCTAAACTCTTTTAGTTCTTTATTTGGCTCCATCGCCTAATTCTAGAATCATGATTTCGCACATATTTGGCCCCAAACGCAGTATTTCTCGTCGGTTGGAGCCCCCCTCTGATGGCGCTTTGGCAGCCGAGCGTTATCGCTCGCAGGAATTCCGAATCTTCTAGAAGGCACGCCGTTGTGGCGTGATACCATTGTCGCCGGCATTAATTTGTTTCATTTTATCGCCTCGCGATTGGCTGCCGAGGTTTAGTCACGTGGGGACGCGACCGATGTGACCTGTGGCAGCGCTTCCCTCTGGGCAGTTGACCGCAGCCCGTTGCAGAGAACGTTCGTATGGTGGTTGTGAGTGTGAGTTTCGAATTGTCTTCGGCGTAGCGTGGGTGCTTTTTGAGCCCAGTTCCTGCTTCCGTAAGTAAGGGATCGTGCCCCCTTCATCTCGACCTTCGAGGATCTGTCCCGCAGAACGAAAGTGGCCCATTTTTCGTCGTCCCGTTGTACGCGTCCTGACGCGTCTCACGTCGCCATTATGGCGGATGTCCACTCATCTCTATAGCCGTCGTACATCGAAGGTACCTGCCACCTAAGACTGCAGCCTGTCGCAACTCAACTGTACCAGGCTTCCCAACCGCCTACATATTAAGGTATGTGTCTTTGAACTGATTACCGCTGTGAACGCGAGTGTACCTGTCCCGCGGAGAGCATTTAAGCCCCGCGTACGAGCTGTATTGGGACGCCGCGAGCGAGCCCGTCACATCTCTTGTGCCTACAGGCAGTGTCGTCATATTTGTCCATGTTGCAAGTGCTAATTTGTTCTTTACTGTTTGCTGCATAAGGCGTCGCGCTAGCATATTTGTACATTCATTCAAAATTACAGACTGTCCATGTTGCAAGTGCTAATTTGTTCTTTACTGTTTGCTGCATAAGGCGTCGCGCCAGCATATTTGTACCTTCATTCATAATTACAGACTTTCTATGTTACAAGTGCTACTTTGTTCATTACTGTTCAACATCTGTCGCTAGGTTTAGAGCGCGCGCCAGCTGGTGTTCTTAGATATAATCTATTTATAGATATAGGGCGACGCACTCTGCTGCCCCAATGTAACCCGTGAGTCAATACATGATTTGTTAGCTAAGGGAACTATTGTTTTGTTTCGACTTGTGCATGTTCTGTTTCAGATAAGCGCCCCCTTCAGTGTACTGATTATTGTGCGACGGGACGAGGGAGCTTTGAGCGTACAGGTGGGTGAGACAGCTGCGTAGTCGCGGTCGGATTGGCACCTAATTACAATCCTTGCATAAGGCAATCTCGAAATTGTTATTTGACCTTGCAACTCTTGAGTAATCCTATCGGCGGAGTATTTTGCGTGCTTCGCTCCCGTCTAACCGTCCAGGCCCGGTTAGTCGGGTTAAGACAGGCTTGGTGGCGCCCTCATAATTCTGACATACCCTATATATATGCCGCAACACGCTTGCCCAGAACGTATCGTGTGACTCACGCCCGACTCCCTGAGCGTTCCAGCCGTGGCCTTTAGCCTATTTTGAACCGATTTCAGGGCAAGTGTGCCAGTTTTTCAGGACTGATTCCGTGGTGCGATGCTCACCTTGGGTGGGTGTCGTAAAGTTTTTTTAATACCGTAACAGGCTAATTTTGGCGCCCGCCTCTGGGGCATTTTAGGCATTGTAGCCTTGTTGTGTCATTTATATCGTTGTCACAAATGTTTTTTTCGTCATTTCAAAGTGGTATGGACTGGTAAACCGTTTTTTTTAGTAGAATATTTTACCGAGCTTCTTTTCTTGTTTTCTATTTGTCTTTTCCTGTTTTCTTCTGTTTTCTATATGTCTTTTCTTGTCTTTTCCTGTTCTTAGTTTATTTTCATTAGTTTTCTTGACCGTGTATATGTTTTTTCTTAATTGTCATTTGTCTTTACGTTTATTTTCTTGTTTTCTTTATGTTTTTTCTTGTCTTTTCTTATTTTCTATTTGTAGTTTTGTGTTTTGTTGTTGTTTATCGCCTTTTTGAGTTTTCTTTTTGTGTTTTTCCATGTCTTTTCATATTTTGAGTATCTTTTTCGTCATTTTTACCGTCGTTTCTTGTTTTTCTTAGCCAGTTCATACTACCGAGATCTCTTGTTGCATTTGGTGCAGATTTTATCCCGTATTAGTCGGATTTAATACCAGATGTTGTTGAGTGAAGGTACCGACCTTGTTTTTTTAAGTCTTTTCGAAGGCTTAGTGGGATTTTCGATTCCCTATCGTTTACATTGTTTAGCCTTGGGCTAAGTTGACACTTTTGTTGTACCGAACTGACGTTTATCGATTTTGACGTTCAGGTTAGCGAGGTTTATCGATTTTGACGTTGATGATTACCGATTTTGACAATTTTTTTTCTCTATCGTTTGGTGTTGTACCGAGTTGATTTTTGGTGAGCAGGTTGGAATTTATTTTCAGCTTCATCACTGCGTTTTGGTTTGTTGATCAGTTGTGGATTGTTGTTGGTGTGCTTGGGGAGATTCGCTCGTGCGGTTATTACGTCCCTCAGGCCATCTTCGTAGTTGGTTTGGTGTAGTTATTTTCGTTGGCCTTTATCTCATACTCATTATTATCATGTACCGCCCAACTTTGTTTACCGACTTCTTCGTGGACACCCCTAGCAGTTATCGCAGAATTTGTACACTTTCCGTTAGCGTTTAACGAGCTTTTGCCGCTGGTCGGAATGCTTCGTACTTGTTGACGTTTTGTTGTCATTTATCGTACCCTTTTTGTCTGATGACGTCATGTTGTCAAGTATCGTGTTCTTTGTGAACAGTTTCGTTGGAGCTTCTGAGTTTTGTGTGGCGGTAATGGCCTGCTGTCCGCATGAGGTTTCTTAAGTGTATAGTGTTTGAGTATTTAAAGGTTTTTGACTTTTTTTTTGTAGTGATGCCCTGTTGTGTTCCTGGCCTAGCGCTCTTTTACCGTACCGTTGGCCGTCGCCATTTTCAACCACCTGTGTGGGATTACATAAAGAGAGCGTGTTTCTGGTCATTTTGTTTCGTGCGGACCCTGTCGTCGTAAGGTAGTCCCTTTGGGCCGCATGGAGTTCTGAAAAGGATTTATTGGGCATGCGTCATCGAACGCCTACACCCTTGGAGACTTGGTTCTTCCGGATTTTCTTTTGGTGTTCGGTGTTGGAGTCACTTTCGAGCTCGCGCTTTGCGGTTTAATAGTCGACTTGGCTCCGGCATCGGCATTGATTGAGGATTTCGGTGGACTGAGTTTTTCCTATTACTGATTATAACTATTTTTGACAGTTTCTGTCACAACCATTTCCCTTTTTTTTTGGTGGTTCATCCTCTTCTCTTGGGTACTCATACCAGTTGTGGGATCCACACAATGCGCCGATCTCGTGACGCGCAGCGTGCCCTCTTCAGGTAACCCTTGGGTGGGACTTTGGATTTCCATTTCTATACCCCCCCCCCCTCCTCCCTGTGTTCTTTTGGAACGGTTGGTCGGAAGTGTCCACAGGTGTAAGACTTGTTTGTACCCGATTTCGACAAAATTTACGTATTTTCTACTGGCGTATCCTGTCTTTCTTCTTCCTCTTCTCTCTTCCCACCTTTGCACCTTATCTGATCGCCAGTGTGCGTAATCCTTTGGGGGTGCACTCTATCGTATCGAATGTTGTTTTTTTTTTGTTGTTTCGTTCGTTTTTCGTTGTTGCGTTTTCGTTTGAGTTCTCGTTACGTTGTCGCAAAATGCCTCGTTGTTTTATAAGAGACTTCAGGGAACTCTCTTTCAAGTAAGGGGAGTGTTAAGTCATTTTGCTGTTGTAGATGCTTAATTGCATTTCACGCCTTTAGGGCAACTTGGTGCTATGTTAAAACCATTTTCAATCTTTGCGCACAAGTACAATCTCATCTTCCGCACATTTGATTCAGGTCATTTTGGTATTTTAAATAGCCACCTAGGCTTTAGGGCAGCGTGCCCGTATGCTAAACCCTTTTAGTTCTTTATTTGGCTCCATCGCCTAATTCTAGAATCATGATTTCGCACATATTTGGCCCCAAACGCAGTATTTCTCGTCGGTTGGAGCCCCCCTCTAATGGCGCTTTGGCAGCCGAGCGTTATCGCTCGCAGGAATTCCGAATCTTCTAGAAGGCACGCCGTTGTGGCGTGATACCATTGTCGCCGGCATTAATTTGTTTCATTTTATCGCCTCGCGATTGGCTGCCGAGGTTTAGTCACGTGGGGACGCGACCGATGTGACCTGTGGCAGCGCTTCCCTCTGGGCAGTTGACCGCAGCCTGTTGCAGAGAACGTTCGTATGGTGGTTGTGAGTGTGAGTTTCGAATTGTCTTCGGCGTAGCGTGGGTGCTTTTTGAGCCCAGTTCCTGCTTCCGTAAGTAAGGGATCGTGCCCCCTTCATCTCGACCTTCGAGGATCTGTCCCGCAGAACGAAAGTGGCCCATTTTTCGTCGTCCCGTTGTACGCGTCCTGACGCGTCTCACGTCGCCATTATGGCGGATGTCCACTCATCTCTATAGCCGTCGTACATCGAAGGTACCTGCCACCTAAGACTGCAGCCTGTCGCAACTCAACTGTACCAGGCTTCCCAACCGCCTACATATTAAGGTATGTGTCTTTGAACTGATTACCGCTGTGAACGCGAGTGTACCTGTCCCGCGGAGAGCATTTAAGCCCCGCGTACGAGCTGTATTGGGACGCCGCGAGCGAGCCCGTCACATCTCTTGTGCCTACAGGCAGTGTCGTCATATTTGTCCATGTTGCAAGTGCTAATTTGTTCTTTACTGTTTGCTGCATAAGGCGTCGCGCTAGCATATTTGTACATTCATTCAAAATTACAGACTGTCCATGTTGCAAGTGCTAATTTGTTCTTTACTGTTTGCTGCATAAGGCGTCGCGCCAGCATATTTGTACCTTCATTCATAATTACAGACTTTCTATGTTACAAGTGCTACTTTGTTCATTACTGTTCAACATCTGTCGCTAGGTTTAGAGCGCGCGCCAGCTGGTGTTCTTAGATATAATCTATTTATAGATATAGGGCGACGCACTCTGCTGCCCCAATGTAACCCGTGAGTCAATACATGATTTGTTAGCTAAGGGAACTATTGTTTTGTTTCGACTTGTGCATGTTCTGTTTCAGATAAGCGCCCCCTTCAGTGTACTGATTATTGTGCGACGGGACGAGGGAGCTTTGAGCGTACAGGTGGGTGAGACAGCTGCGTAGTCGCGGTCGGATTGGCACCTAATTACAATCCTTGCATAAGGCAATCTCGAAATTGTTATTTGACCTTGCAACTCTTGAGTAATCCTATCGGCGGAGTATTTTGCGTGCTTCGCTCCCGTCTAACCGTCCAGGCCCGGTTAGTCGGGTTAAGACAGGCTTGGTGGCGCCCTCATAATTCTGACATACCCTATATATATGCCGCAACACGCTTGCCCAGAACGTATCGTGTGACTCACGCCCGACTCCCTGAGCGTTCCAGCCGTGGCCTTTAGCCTATTTTGAACCGATTTCAGGGCAAGTGTGCCAGTTTTTCAGGACTGATTCCGTGGTGCGATGCTCACCTTGGGTGGGTGTCGTAAAGTTCTTTTAATACCGTAACAACATATACCTAACCTTTAATGGAAGGGATGCTCTAAGTAGCACATTATTCAAACCAAGACATTATTGACCTATGTAGTCCGACGTTTCTCCTCTTCGAAAAAGTCCCTAACGTTAAAAATAAGATTTTAGGCTTGCTGACTTGCTTGTTATTGGGCCGGTTGCAGAAAGCAATGTTAAGTCTGGTGTTAGCTAACGTCTCGTCAAAGTGAACAAAATTGCACAAATTTTGTTTACTAATGTATTAGTTACCATAAACATTTGAGATTTGATTCGTTTTTGTTCACTTTGACGTCGCATTAGCTAACACCAGACTAAGGGCCGCTTGCAGAAAGCAATGTTAAGTCTGGTGTTAACTAACGTTGCGTCAAAGTGAACAAAATCGCATCAAATTTTGTTTACTAATGTATTAGTTACCATAAACATTTGAGATTTGATTCGTTTTTGTTCACTTTGACGTCGCGTTAGCTAACACCAGACTAAGGGCCGCTTGCAGAAAGCAATGTTAAGTCTGGTGTTAGCTAACATTGCGTCAAAGTGAACAAAATCGCATCAAATGTTGTTTACTAATGTATTAGTTACCATAAACATTTGAGATTTGATTCGTTTTTGTTCACTTTGACGTCGCGTTAGCTAACACCAGACTTAACGTTACTTTCTGCAACCGGCCCATTGCGCTTTATTTTACTGTCATTTTGCACAAATGTCACATTGACAGTATTATAAAACAAGCCATACTTAAAACGGACCTGACCAAAAACTGGAGATTTTTTGTTTCGTCCAGTTTCTTGTAGTTAAACAAAGAGAGAAAATTGTTACGTCACAGCAAAAGAGCAATGTGTAGACCTTAGGAAAACTATAGCAAGCATTGTCACTAGACTGCATTGAGTTGGTACATAAACTAGAGTCCCTGTTTTATACGGAAGGGGCAATAATTATATGTAACAGCAATAAGATAACATGAACAACAAAATAGAATGCTTGAGTAAGACAGAGATGATCATACGATAACATTATTTTAGTAGGCATATTTAGTTGACTTATGGCATAATTAAAATAAGCGTCATGCCTACTCGAATAATTACAGTTTTGCTTCTTTTTTCCGCGATCGTCAACTTATTTAATCTATTGTTTCTTTTTCTTTGTCCATTTTCTCGGCGAGTCGTTACCATTCAAATACTCTAAGTTCTGAGTCTTGTTGCGATCATTTTGTCGTTTTGCATGCAATAGTTGAAATAATTCATTAGATTTCGCAATTCACATTTATTTCGTAAATATACAATACAATTTTCCCTAAGTGGTTAGCCAACCATATTAACATCATTCTCAAATTTGAATAACGAACAGCTTTGCCTTTATCAGTTTAAAGCACACTCTGCATTCCTCAGTTTTTTTAATAGCCCACTCTCAAATTTTTGGAACTTTGATAAGCTGAATTAGACCGTTTTTGGGAAATTTTCGCCATTTCCTGGCAAGTCTTGCTTCGTGTAAGTTGGATCGCTTCGCATGGGGTCCCTGTATCAACGGCCTTGGTGGCCAACTTCATTTTTCGAAAGATATGAGAGGCTTCGTAACCCCTTTGAAATGTTCCGCTGATTTAGGTTATATCACCCGCATTCGTTTCACCACTGACGGATTTGGTTGGAGGTGCCTTCTTTGCACGCTGGACTGAACGATTTGGCTGCTTTACATCTTAAAGTTAGTAGTTAATAGTTGCCTACGGTCTCCTCCCTTTAGAGCCGTAATCTACCTGAAAAATGTGTATTTTTAACTTTTTTATTTCACCCTGGAAATGCGTTTCTACTTGGAGTGGTTCTCGTCGTGTTGGTGTAATTGGTTTTACTTGGATCACGCGGTGCTTTACGAGCCGGCTGGCCGACCGTCCCTGCAGCCTGGATTTGCTGCCGTTCCCCCTGCAAGCGCTGCCCATTAGCACATGCCAGGCTCATCTGCGGCCTAGGGCAATGCCGTCTCCATGGCCAGCGTACCTGGTTGTCACGTCTCCACCAGCAGCTCGGCCCTCACGTGCCGTGTGAATCTGAGATTTTGCAGTGTTTTAGTTTGTATTGTATGTTAATTTGAATTGATTAGCATGACCTTTTGAACTGCTATATTAGTATTTTGCGTATAATGACTTCTGGTGCCTATTTGAGTTATTAGATATTGGTTCACTTACCCATTTGTTTAACAGCCAGGTTTAGATTGCTTTGATTTGTATTGCGACTGCTATTGTAATCACTTTAATTGTACGTAACATCTTGTAGTGCATTAACCTCGACGTCAATTTGAGTTTGCTATTCGAAATGCCAATTTTATGCTGGGGCTATGCTGCCGCTTACGGGACTTTTATTGAGTTTAACTAGCTGCCCGTTTTTAAATGTTTATAGTCAAGTTTCGGATTTAGGATGGCCGCAAGTACTGACTTAGAGCTTCAGAGAACACCCTATGAATTTCTTATAGGACCTAGCACCCCTGTGAAATCTCATAACCTGCTCATACCGCCCCGTCTAAATTTTGTGTGCCGTAAAGTTAATTTATTAAACCAACTATCCAGGTTGAGTGTTAGCCTTACATTTTGTTTGCGCTATTCGCACCCTTTGTTTTACACTCCGCTTAACGGAGTACAGTTGTGTATTTAAATCTTTCTTTGGGTTTGATCATAGGTTAATGTAGTCATGCCACGTGTTGTGTCGATCTCCTCTTCACGGTGACCGCCACTGTATTTATGACTAGATATGCTTCTGCATTTGCTTAATTGGTATAGGATTTGAGTGATTACTAAGTATCTAGCGCCCTTCTGGCTGGTTTAGTTTTACATGGCACTATTCGTTGTCTTATAGGTCGATTTGTGATAATTTGTACTGGTTGTGATATTTATTGGCGTTAATTATGTATTGGCTGTGATAGATTTTTATTGGTTGTTGATTTGTTTTATCTGTACATGTATGTTGGTGGTATGTGTTTTGTATGACTTTGCTGATATTTATTGTTGCATTATAGAACCATATTCCAAATAAGTATTGTTACTAGTTATTGGTTCTGCTGTTATTTTGATTTGCTTGGTATATCTCTGACCTTGGGAGGTCCGACCCAAGGATTTGTCTACGTCGAGGACCTGGCGCCCTCTCCCATAATTTTGTTGCAGCTTTGCTGGAACCCCAACCCTCTCGACTAGTGAGCCAACCTAGGCCGATATTTACCAGCTGCCAAAATACCTAATACAACTTTCGCCGACAGGTAAGGGCCGCACTTCGCCGTCCTTTGTTACAGCCTAGCTTGCTGGTTGTGGTTCATAATTAATTTATGTTGATTGTGTTTGTTCCAATACGGCGGACTTGTTTCTGTGTTTATAGTCTATTTTCTTGTCGGGTTGGTGGGTTCTATGAGCATATTTATGATTACAATGGGTAGAATGCTTCTCTGCCCACAAACCGCCCTTCTTTACCCGTGCTTGGGAGTGGTAACCGTACATTTGCATTTACCGTAGGTGGAGTTTTATTTATATATTTTTTCCATCTTATGCAGCATGTATAAATTGTGGACGTGTTTGTATCGGAAGTTTGCCAAAGCACTGTATCGATTCTTGATTAGATCCTGTTTGCGGAATTTCCGAGTTATGAGAGGTTCTTGCAAAAGTGCGCAGGGTTCAGTTATAGGGAGGCAACATTTATATCCACAATTAACTATTATTATTATTGCTTCATTTTTTTTCAAATTACAAAAATTATAATTTAAATTGACTTCAGTTTTAAGACTTCATCTTCTAGCTCCCTACTTTTTTCCAGTATTATTTTTTAGCGTTTACTGAGTATACATAGTCCACTATAAATCGGTTTTTTGAGATTGTTGACCGCAACCAGATTTTCACTCTACGGAAAGCACTAAAAGACTTCAGTAGTGTACGTGGTTGGACCAAGGAAATGTGTAAAACATATTTTAATTAGGGAAAAAGCCTTATTTATCACAACGTCTGCTAGTTCTAATTATTACAGTTCTTCTTTCCCCAGTTTTCATTCTTTCAGGGATTGTACCACAGTTCCGCTTGATTGTTAAAATGACTTAAATTAGAGCAGGTTATCTAAAAATCTTTGCATATTTTTTTAGGTTTTCGATTTCTTTTTCGGTACAGAACGCACACATACACACTCAAATAATGAAAGCAATGTTGAATCCAGGGGGTGACCGGGAGGGAAATGCCTCCACTTCACATTCATGTCTTTTGTATTTATAAAAGAATGGGTGAATTGCCCGGAAATAAGTAAAAATACCCCCCAGACATTTCACTCGTATGCTGATCTGTATTACCACAACCAGGCTGAGTTTTTCTTGTTGAAAACCTCTTGTTTTACTTTTCTATTTAACTTTTTATATTCCTCATTTGTTTCTATATCAAAATTTTGGAGTAATTTTAAGTGCATTTGTTTCTTTTCTTTAACCATTTCTTCGATTTCTCTATTCCACCAGTACGGCACATTTTTTTTCGGGTAAAAAAGCTACCATATTATTGTTGCTAAAAAAGTCCCTTCAGGGTGTAGTAGCCACAATTGATATGACATTTAATGGAGTTACCACCAGTGGTTCCCGCTCATTTACGTACATAACCTCACAAAATTATTGTCTGTTCTCGAAGTTAGATTGCGTTTAAGTTATGGCTCAGAACGCTGTGGAACCAGGCATCATGAACATAGATAATGTAATGATCGTGAAGAAGGTGCTTTGTGCAGGAAGAGAACCCGCATCGTTCAACAATGAAAGCAAGGTGATATAACTACAATTTTTCAAATGAAATTATTTTCTCCAACCACCAACATTGTTTCGAACTCAGGTATTTTTCCATTTTCAAACCCGCCTATGCGACACTGACAAGACGCTTATCGACAACTCCAGGAAACGGGGCTCGAGGAAGCCCTTTGAGTTAATACTGGGCAAGAAATTCAAGCTGAAGGTGTGGGAAGCGATTATACAGACCATGGTCATTGACGAAGTCGCACAGTTTATCGTTAACAAAAACGTCGGTAAAAACGTCAACAAAGTGTGAGTTGTTAAAAAGTGTGATTTTAGCTGGTGAAGCAGTACCCGTTCGTGTCGAAAACGATTCGAGAGGCCCTGCAGCACAATAACAGCAATCATGGCTACTTGAACGGCTTCTTGAAAAAACCTTGTGATTTGGAATTTATAATAGGTAAGTAGCTTTGACTAGTTTTTGTATTTAAAAATGGAGCATCATTTTTTTTAATAATAGAATTAGTGGCCGTGCAACAACCCAGTGAATATCAAAAGGAGACCTGGCAGATGAACGATGAGGAGCTGGAAAAGCATTTTCAGGAAATGGGGGAAAATCAAGACTGGCCGTTGTGGGAAATGGGCCAAATGATAATTACAACGATGTTAACGCAGAGGTATGTTTAACGATAAATTATATGCTCTTAATTGTTAGCCAGTGCTTATGGGAGCAGAAATCTCCACTATTCTTTATCAGTCCTAGCTTTATGTGCAAAGGAGGCAAATAGATTTTTTCCCTATTCACAAGGCTTTTATGTAGAATATTTTTTTCTCTTACAGCTATTTGTCTGCTTGGCCAATCTTTCACAATGTAATGCTGGGATCTAGCACGGCTGTCCCATTCGCACTAAAAGCAACAGTATTTCGTAAATCCCAGTTGCATTTCTAATAAAAGAGCTACAACTTTTAGATCTCCACATACATTTCACTCGTATCATTAACAGTCTGTGTTCAAATTAAGATTGTTATCTCTACTCTTATTTATGAACGAATTATTTGAAAACAATTCTTAGAATATGCAGTAAGCAGCTACGCGAATGCGATTTATAACCGCCACTTCTCATTTCCAAGAAAACTGCGATAGGCGGTATACACACAGATGTTTGTTTCGGGGCGCTGCCAGTTTAGATTCTGCGTTAGTGGGTAGCAATTCTTTTGTGTAATAACGTGGCTGTTGTGAATCAAAAGTTCTGCAATTATGGCGGAAAAAAGAAAGCGTGTTGTTGTGACAATGCAAAAAAATTAAAGCGTTATTTCGATTGGACACGGGAGAATCAGTTAAAAAAATAACTTAGCTTTACCCCATAAACTTTTCCTTTCCTTAAGTATTCTCATGACTTCTCCATTCCAGGTGCTACCAGGCCTTGCTCTTCTTCTTTTATTGTCCGTCCCCATTTCTCATATTTTCTTTACCCCCCTGTTGTCACTCATTCGCACCAAATGGGCAAACTGCCTGAGTTTGCCTTTTGATATTATAACATCTAGCGCTTCTACATTTAATCTTCTTATTTCTTCGTTTCTTAACCGATCCATTTTCTTGACCACCTCTATTCTTCTCAATATCTGCATCTCACAAGCTTGAAGTTTTTTTCTTTAGACTCTGACAGAACCCACGACTCACTTCCATAAGTTAGTACTGGTACCAATACAGATCCATAAATTTTTATTCCAATTGTGGAATGGAATAGAAATGAACGAGTCCACAAAAGTATCTAAACTTCCTATCGCTACATGGGATTCAAAATAGTAATTTGTACAGATCTAACGTAAAAAAAATGGAATTACTGAAAGCAGTAGTACTGGTCGTTGGTATCGTATATATAGACATTTATTGGTAATTTATAGATCCTGTTTACGTTATATGTATCCGCATCAGATCAAAAATTCTGCATTGATGATCAAAATGTTAACATGTTGGATTTTGCAGTCAAGTACTAAATATTTCTGAATTTCTAAAATGCTTGAATTCGCATCAGCATGACTGAAAGTTGCAGTAAGAACAGGATCGTTGTCAATTTTTAGTTTAACACTGTCACATAATTTGTAAAACTGTAATTTTGGTTTGTGCACGATCCAAGGCTGAGAATGACAATTTGTGGTGAAATCGTTCAGTTCTACTAGTTGAGTTGATTTTTTTACATACAGTAAGTAGATTGGTAACTGGAGAATTGACAAGAACCTTTTCAACGGAATTCGCTTGACCAATAGTCGTCTTAACAACTCTTCTCTGCGAGTGAACTTCTAAGGTTTGCTCAGAATTATTTGTAAAACCTCGGTCATCTACTTCAGTTATTTCCATCGACTCTACCATTGGATTGTCAAGTTCAATAGTTTCGACTCTATTTATCTGTGGTAAAACAGGTTGCTTGAGCTTGGTTTAGACTTTTTCTCCATTGAAATAAAAATCACCAAGGTAGAGTTCTTAAGTGGATTACGAGGTGGATTGGGAACATGAGGTGAACCCTCAGCAGCTCTGATGGTCTTCGCCAGTACGTCTTTAAAATGTGTTTTGAAGTGTTTGCTATAATTTGAAAGTGTCCAATTGGTCTTGTTGGATCCATGGATTTGCTTATATAAGCTCGAGAAACAAAACTACACATTAGACATTGTACTGAGACAGAACCGTCATCGTGGGATATTATTTTCACATTATTCAGTTTTTCCAATACGGCGTTGCAGCCCTCATACTCTTTCAAATTTTCATTGCAAAACTTTTTAATGTAATTCGTAACAATCCCCGAGATTTGAGTAAGTGACATATTTTTGTCTTCTTGACTCTGTGCAAGTAAATTGCTGTCGTCCTCTTCCTCATCTGTAGTTCCCGTTGAATTTATATCATTGTTCTTACCATGTCCCTTTTCATGAGCAGTAGAAACAGGATTTATTGTTTTCTTTTGTTTTACCATGAATTGCACACGTACAACGAGGCCCTAAACCAGACTTTCCTTTAGAACTTGACGAATTTGTCGAAGAGGCCCATGCATTTTTGCAGCTTGATATAAATTGCTGTAACAGAATTTTATGACCTGTCTGAATCTCAAAAAATTCCGGTTTCTTAGCGTATATCCCGTAAAATTTTTCTAACAAAGCAGGCAATACTTGCTTAGCAAATTCTTCAATTTCTTTTATGTGAGCTTCTGACATTTTACTGATTGAAAATACGTTATCAAATCCCTTATAGATCTTATCAAATAAGGTGGTAGAGTTATATCTGGACTGATGTCTTCAATTATTTTATCAATTTTATTAATCTAAGAAGAATAAGAAAACTATACTATAGCTAGCCACCACATTATTTATCTATTTATTACTTCCTTTTACAATAAAGGAAGTATTGGATTCACCCCAAAAATTCGAAATTGAGTTTTCAACAGATCTTCACGTTTTAGAGTCCCCTGAACCCAAAAAACATATTTTTTTTCATTGGTCTGTCTGTGTGTCTGTGTGTGTCTGTCTGTGAACAGAATATGTCAAAAACGAAAAGAGGTATGGCGTTGAAACTTCATATATAAGTTTTGTGTACTATCTAGATGCGACAGCAAGCTTTTGAAGAAAATAGCATAACCGGAAGTATGGTGTTTACTCTTGTGATTTTTCAGTTTTTTTCGATTTTTTCAAAAACGGCTCTAACGATTTTTTTTAAACTTTACATTTTTATTACATTTTGAATGTGTATTGATGTGAGATAGGTGATTTTCCAGTTAAATACTTCTAAAGTGGGTTTCTTTTGTTTTTTTTTATTTTTTTTTTATTAACTCCTACACCCGGTATATTATTACATTTTTCAATTTACCTTAAAATTCTAGAGGAAATTTGTCTCTTTAACTAACGCTCTATTTTGTACCGTTTTTGTAGAATTTGTAATTTTTTTTAATTTTTGACAAATGGTTAAAAATTAAAAATGAAATTTTTGACTAATTATAAGATCACTGTAAAAGGAAGTTGTGTGAGTGTATCACACCAGATTTTTATTATACCGGGTGCATCAAAAGTTCGGAATAAATTCTAGAGGGTGTCCGGGAAAATGTGGGAAATCTCTTAGCCACATATTCCTGTGGTGAGAATAAGTCGATTGGACCCAACTTACCTATGTACCAAAATGTACCGTTTGCCCATAAGAGAAGTTCAAAGATTATTTAAAGAATCGCATTTTTGTACGAAGATAGAAATATTAACACGAAATAGACAGCGAACCAACCAACGAATAAACCAAGGGGCAGGGAAAAAAAGCAAAATAATAAAGTATACTCTAAAACAACTGAAAGAAATGCAGCAAAACACAAGGGTAGAAAGTGTAAGTGAAAAGATTGCAGAAAATATTTTGAAGCTAAACATCAATGCCAGGTGGAGGAATCTAAAGCCGGGGGCACGAACAAAAGAAAAAGTATTAAAAATTGGCACACGGAATACCCAAAGTTTGAAAAAAGAAGGAAAACTCAAACAATTAGTGCAAGAAGCAAAAAGATACAATATAGATGTTCTAGCAATCCAAGAAACAAACATGCAAGGATTGTCACAAATTGTCTTGGATAGCTATGTATTCCTAAACGGAGGAGGGAAAGAAAAGAGGTTGGGAACAGGCTTTTTGCTAAAAAGAAAAGCTAAAAAAGGCAGTAATAAACTACAACGTGATAAATGAAAGGATAAGCACTTTAAGAATAAAAACAAAATACAGGAAAATAAGTATAATAAATACCCACGCCCAAACGGAGGACAAGGATGAAGAGGAAAAAGAGGAATTTTATGAAAAGCTAGAGGAAACTGTTCGCCGCATACCCAGTTATGATATGAAATTAATGATAGGGGATATGAACGCAAAAGTAGGAAGAGAAGACAGAAACAAAGATGTAGCAGGGAGTGAACGTTTGCACAAAGAAGCGAATGAAAATGGACAGAAACTGGTCGATTTTGCAGCGCTAAAAGGAATGGTAATTAAAAGTACCATGCTTAAGAGGACAGACATACATAAAGCTACATGGATCAGCCCTGACAAAAAAACAAAAAACCAGATAGATGATGTTCTTACAGAAAAAGTGCATGCAAATAAGATCACGAAAGTAAGAACATACAGAGAAGCTGACATAAGCTCGGACCACCTACTAGTGATAGCGAACTTAAAACAGACAATAAACAACAAAGCAAAAGGGGAAAGGCGGGACATAGAACAATTAAATAAAGTTGAAGCGCAGCAACGGTACAAAGAAAGCACAAGAAGTATGGCAGAGCTACAAAACCAAAGTAACATTATAGAGGAACAATGGGATCAGCTAAAACAAATAATAACAGAATGTGCAAAGCAACTAGGCACAAAAAAATTAAAACAAAAAGACTGGTGGAATGGAGAATGTAAAGTAGCAGTGGAAGAAAGAAAAGTCATAAGAAAGGAAATGCTGAAAACAAGAAGGCAAGATCTCAGCGAAAAATACATAGCAGCGAGAAATAAAGTAGAAACTCTGCAGAGAAAAAAAGAGAAAAGCAAGAAAAGAGCAGCTGGCAAAGATAGAAGCATATAAAAACAAAAATGCAAAGGTTTTTTACAAACACATAAAACAAGAAAAAAAAGGCTTTCCGCAACCAACTCTAAGTTTAAGAACGGAAGAAGGAAATATTTGCATGGATGAGAAAGAAATAACGGAAATATGGGCAAAGCACTTCTCACAAATACTCATAGATAATAATACAAACACAGAAGAAATAAAAAATCTACAACAGAAAGAAGAAAGGAATTTAAAAATTCCAACATATGAAGAAATGATGGAAATAGTAAAAAACCTCAAAAACAACAAAAGCCCGGGTTCAGACAAAACAGAAGCGGAATTAATAAATTGTGCAGACGAATCAATATGGCAAAAATTGTACCAGTTAATACAAGAAATATGGAAGAAAAAAGAAATGCCAAAAGAATGGTCAAAAGCACTTATTTGCCCAATCCACAAGAAAGGTATCAGAAGTGTAGCAGCTAACTACAGACCAATATCCTTACTAAACGTTGCTTACAAAATTTTATCACACCTAATAGATAGAAATTTAAAACAAAAATCTGAAAACAAGATAGGAAGATACCAGGCCGGCTTCAGAAGTGGGAAATCGGTCATAGACCAGATTTTCATTCTAAAACAATGCCAAGAAAAATGCAGCAACAAAAACATACCTATGTATGCTCTATTCATAAATTTCAAGCAGGCATATGATCAAATAAGGAGGACGGGAATATATAACGCCTTAAAAAATCTAGACATAATGGAAGAAACAATAAAATTAGTTGAAATGACACTACAAGAGACAAAAAATGCAATTAAGTTCAAAGGAGCACAATCAAAGGAATTCCACAGTAACATAGGATTGAAACAGGGAGACCCACTATCGACAACCATCTTTAATATAGTTCTGGAGGACATTTTAAGGAAAACCAATTTAAAACTAGACAACAATCTCATAACAGGTCCCTACCAAATCTTAGCCTATGCAGACAATATAGCAGTACTAGCACGAACAAAAGAAGAACTCAAAGGACTAGTTAAAAAGATAGAAGAACAAGCAAAGAGGGTGGGCCTGCAAATTAATGAAGAAAAAACCAAATACATGATATTAGGAAACAGAATGCAAGAGGAATCACAAAATTTGACTTCCCAATCAACAAACTCCAGGAAAAAATATGTGTTCAATCTAGTGAATAGTGTAGTGTACTTGGGGGCTGAGATGACAAGCAGCGGACAACAGGGAGCAGACAAAGAGAAGATTAACAATGGGGGCGAGATGTGTGGCATCCCTTGACAAACTGATAAAAGATAAAAATATCCAAAGAGAAACAAAAATAAAGTTATATAAGACAGTAATACGCCCTGTAGTAGCTTTTGGAGCTGAAGCATGGGTAGTAACCAAAGAATATGGAAAAAAAATAGACATCTGGGAAAGGAAAATCTTAAGAAAAATAGTGGGAGGAATTAACGAAAATGGAGAATAGAGAAGAAGGACCAATTTAGAATTGGAAGAAATGTACAAGGAGCCCAAACTAACAATAGTCATCAAGCAAAGCAGACTAAGATGGCTAGGCCATATAGGCAGGATGAAGGAAGATGAACCGGTCAGAAAGACGCTGAAACTGGAAGCAGAAAGAAAGAATATAAAAGGGAGACCAAAAAATACACGGTGGGGAGACGTACAGCAGGACCTGAGAAACTTTGGACTTACAAGATGGGAAGAAATAGCAAAAGACAGGAAAGCGTGGAAGCACGCCGTTGAAGCCATAGGCCACTAGGCCCGAAGTGCTGAACTATATATTTATTTTTGTACGCTGTTCAGAAACGCGTTAACCAATTTTACTGAAATTTAACATCAAAGGATGTTACTACTTTCAGTAACCAAGGAAACCCAAAAAAGGTTGGAGAATGGTTCAAACCACCCCCATCCCTTCTTTTGCTTGCAAGTAGTAATATACAAGTAAGAGTAAGTAAGATACAAGTAATAATTTGCATATAGCTCAGGTTTCATCATTGGCGAAAATGAGACCTAACAGGTAGAGGTTAAACATCAGAAATGGGACAGAATAATATAGTATCTTTATAACGCAGCAGAAACTCAATCTAGCAGCGAACAAGCAACTCCAGTCACATATTCGCCTGGGTGCACGGAATTCAAATCCCAGCGGACTACATTTTTTAAATTTGCAAATTGATTTAATTCGCGTGAGGGAAGTTCCGTGTAAACCTCTTTACAGATTTTTTTTATAGTTTATATCTATTAGTATATTATTATACGTACAGAGACCTGTTACCTGATATTTTATACTAAAATGTTGTATCAACAATGAATAAATAGTTAACTAAATTTTTTACTACCGCATTTTGCCAGATTATCTTACTAATCCCCACACTGATTAATTCTTTTTTTAAGTCTGCATGGTTTTACAGCTACTTATTTATGTCTCCTATTTCTCACACTATTTTAGGTTATTTAATCTTTAAAACGGTTGCGGAAATCATCCAGCAGTTTCCTGAAATCGTTGGAAATCGCATGCTTTCGAAATCCCCGCAATCTATGGAAATTCCCCACAATCTTTGAAAATCCCCCGCAATCTTTTGAAATTCTCCGCAATCAATGGAAATCCTTAGAAATCCATTCAATTTCGCAATCTTGTCACATTTTTTCCTTAGTTGATAACCCCTCGTCCCGAACTATTGTTGTGCACTGCATATTTAACCGTAGGTGAATCTTCCAAAGAGCCCTACACACACCTGCACATTACCATCCATTCCATCCATCCATATATATAATAGACTTGTCTGTCCGTCCGTCCGTCCGTCCGGGACGCTGTTTCAGCAGCCAAACCGTAAGAGATAGAGAAAAAAGTTATTAAAGTTATATGTTTGGAATGGTCATGTCAGGTCAGGAACCGAATTTCAGTCTCTAACACTAATTATTATCTTAATTATCCTAATCCGAACTTTTTAGGTTAGATTCTAGGCAAATTTTATTAAGGCAAATGCGACTGGTCGTTTGCTACCAACAATGACGTCATATACGTACGTGCGGTGAATACGCGTTCTATTTGCAAAACGGTCTTTTTTGTTTTATTAAATGAGACATTTGTCTCACTGGACTGCTAGTTAGATATAAATATACTTATATCTTACCTGGATGTCCATTGCTAATTAACACAGCCAATAAATCATAGGAATCTTTGCAATTCATCTGTCACTACAATATTTAAGTTGTAAGTACTAGTCACGTATTCTTCTATTCACACCTGACAAAGCCAATACAATCACCGCGGAAAGAACCTAAAACAGCTGATTCAAGTAAAACCACTCGACAACACACGTGGTGCAGCAGGGGGCAGTAAAACAGCATTCAGCAGTACACGCAGTGTGCGGCGTCGTCACTTGTGTAAATAGCGTAGAAATCATTCCGAATATATGCGAGTCGGTCTGAACGCAGTCCGTTTGAACCGTGGTCCTGATTCATTGATTGATTAAAATTTTTAAGATCCATGTGGAATATAAACAACCCTAAATTTAGATTGATCGTCAGTAATGAGTTCAAATGAACTAATAATAATAGTTACAGTGTATAAATATATTGTCAAATTAAAGACATTTAGACTCTCATTGAAGATCAGAAGATTATTAATAGGTACTGAGGCGTATTGCAAAGGATTGCAGCGTATTGAAAAGGATTGACGAGTATTGACACGTATTGACAGGTATTGATACGTACTGAGAAAATTGACGGGTACTGACAGATATTGTTGAGTACTAACAAGTATTGACGCTCAACTTGTACAGGTTTTGACACCCTCGATAAAAAACCTTCCCCGATTTTAAGTATTTTGATGATGTCTCGTTCCAGAAATATTTGCAGTTATTAATTACCCTTGCAAGAAATGTATTTTACTATCATTATAAATTATCGGCTTGCTATATTAAACAGTAATTTATTAGCAGAATTATTTGATAAAAATTCTTCTTGAAGGACATTGAAAATTACTAAGAGATTCACTCCTTTGTTGACAGACAACAGCAATTTAATGCAATTTAATGATAAAGTTGAGGAACGAAACAAAAAACAAGTACAAAATGTTCAAAAACGCAGGACGCTGGGAATAGTGCAAATCCTTTAGAAATCCTACAAATCGAAGTATAATTAACAAGAAAAAGCGTATTTATGCTCAAAAATTTTATGAAAAAAGCAAGTTTACTATGTGCGCATTGTATAAACGCATCCAAAAAGGTTTGGTTCAATAAATTATTTTAAAACTTAGTATGATGAGAAAGTAGTTACATTCTGAAATCAAATCTCCGCCATCTATCTATTAAAATTTGTTTGGGCGAACAAAGAGGTTCATCACCTACTTGTAAAAAGATCCACTTAGCATTGGCTAATTAGTGAAATATTTAAGCAGTAATTAACGTTGTATAATTGTTTTATAATCCCAAATTTTAGGGAGATGCAAAGGAATGCCGACAAGAGTATCAGGTATCACACCACCATCTTGAATGCAAATCCTGGTAAGTGTTTGGTAGAAGTACACGCGGTCGTGTAAAATTAATCCTGTTGCAGACAATGTGGAAGCGTTGTTTGGCAGAGCAAGAGCTCACGTCACTGCTTGGAATTTCGAGGAAGCCAAAAGTGACTTTAACAGAGTGACAGAGCTTGACGACTCCATGTCAGCTGATGTGCGGAAGGAACTGACGAAGTTGGCAAAAGAAGTGAAGTTAAGGAACAAGGAGAATAAGTGCACACTGCGGGGCTTGTACCCAAATAGATTTTACTTAAATTGATGCAATTTAATATGATTTTTGTTTAGAGCTGTTTTATTTTTAATGCAGTGGACGCCCTCTTAACCGGCCAGCACAGAACTGCCAGACAACACAAAGGCCGCTTCAACCGAAAACTGCTATAAGCATGCTTTTACAGTTTTTCCAAGATACAGTACCTATTGTATAATTACCAACTAAGAGCTATAAGTATCAGTAGCTACAAAATCACCTTTATTTGCAAAGAATAGAACAACCACATTTTTTTTCAAAGTTCATTAAGTGCACCATTCGAGTATAATCATTTAAACATTTGCCAAAGTGTGTGTTCGGAGGTTTTTCAATGGGTGAAATGTTATCTACGTTCAGTTTATTTTTGGTTATCAACTCATCTATACATAATCTTTCTAATGCAACTATAGGCAATGAGTTAACTCCTTTTAGATCATTAATCTCTATGGAAGCTTCTATCACGATGCTGGCAGTGTTTATGGAAGATTTACTTGTTTCATTCAGTTCATTAAAACAAATCGGGATCTTGCTGCTGATATTGTTGTACCGCACTGCACTTATTCTTTCATCGGTTAGGTAATGCAACCACAAGATATTGGAGTAAGGTTCTAAGTGTTCCCAATTATTCTCATTTTGTTTTTGCATCAATTTGTGTACTTCAAACTGGTAATCTCCAGTTGCAGCTTTACTGATATCATTGTATATGACGACAGTTGATCTTAGACAAAGTAAAGTCTATTACTGAAGTCTCAATTCCGCAGACAGGTGCTATCAGTTCTTGCTCGTTCAAGCAGTAGGTACTTTTCTGGCTTATGCTTGTAACAGCAAACAAGTGTATTAATTTATGTAATAGTAAGTGTATTAATGTCTCACAGCTGAGCAGCCGGTTGAGAGAGCGTCCACTGTACCTAGGTACTTTAATTTGTTATTTAAATAGTTAATGAACTATCTTGTGAGTGTAAATAAATAAAGACAAAACTATGTTAGTTTAACTAGTTTAGTGTTCATTAGTCACCCTAGTTTTTGAACAAAGTGGCTTTAACATTTTAGTTAAACATTAGCTGCTAGCAGGTAAGAAAACTGTTGGAATTTAAAAATCCTATACTGTAATCTGTTAGAATTATTCATGAATCTTAAAAATGGGTAGACATACAATATATTAGTTTATGATTCTCTAAATGTAGCATAAATGTGGATGCTCTACAGAAGTAGAGGCGCCCTAACAACATTGTAACCGTAAAAATTTCACGTTGGTGAAGATGGAGACGAAAAACAGAGTAAGCTGACTGTTTAGTAACTTCAGCGATTTCGTTTCTAACAGGTTCAGAATTTTCAAAACCGCTTACAGATAGACAACAAGCCACACACACTAAGTAATTTTTAAATGATTTTGTTTACATGTCATACCCTGCTATGTTATTGGTGCTATGTAGAGGAAACCAAATATGAATGGAGATAAAGGATTATGATATAGGTGGTTCGTTGGGCGCTTATCGATAAACCCAAAATTCCAAAGCTCTATTTAAATTGTTTTATAATGAAGTTCTGCACTGACTAATAGACTGCAGATTTGTGCTTTATAAAATCTTGACGGAGTATGGTCAGTTATTATTCGCGCTGAGCTTTTCTTATATGTGCTAAAATATGGGTTCAAAGTCGAAAAAATCTTGATCTGTTCGAAGAAAAAGTGCAAAACAGAAAACATTGCATGCTGCACAGGTTGCACTTAGAAATAGAACGGCACGATACGAGGGTAAGGTGAAAAATCTCGGCCTGACAATGAAAGACTGCGATTTTCAGTTAAAAAATTATTTTATTTTTCTACATAATCTCCCTTGACTTCAACACACTTGGTCCAGCGTTTCTCCAACATCAGTATTCCTTCCCGGAAGTGAGAGTCTGGAAGGCTGTGAAAATATTCATCTACGGCCCTCTTAACTTCTTCATTGGACGCAAAGCGCTTCCCAGAAACAAATTTCTTCAAGTTTGGGAACAGATGGAAGTCCGAGGGTGCCAAATCAGGAGAATAGGGGGATGGCCAAGCAAATCGTACCCCAAAACCCGCAGTTTTTCCATCGCCAACGCACTCTTGTGAACAGGTGCGTTGTCCTGGTGAAAGTTAATTTTTTTATCTTCAAACCAGGGCTCTTCTCCCGGATTTTGGCATCCAACTGGTCAAGAAGGTTGGAGTAATATTCGTCTGTAATTGTTATGCCTTTTGCAAGGTAATCAATTAACAGGATCCCTTTCGCATCCCAAGACACGCTGGCCATGACCTTTCCAGCAGATGCGATCGACTTCGCTTTCTTTGGCGCTGAACCACCGGCTTCCAACCACTGCTTCGTTTCTGGGGTGTGGTGGTGAACCCATGTCTCATCCATGGTGACAAATTGCCGCACAAAATCGGTCGGATGCCTATTGAATCGGTCCAAACATTGCTGCAAAACTCGTTTGCGCATTTGCTTGTGATCGGCATTCAGCAAATGGGGCAACCATCTCGCGCAGAGCTTTCTCATCCCTAATTCTTTGTGCAAGATGTTTCGCCCCTTTCTTCCGATATCCCCACAGCTTCAGTTATCTCACTCACCTTCACTCGCGTATCGTCCAACACTATATCATGCACTTTTTCGATGGTTTCTGGTGTGGTTGCGGTTTTTGGCCGTCCTTCACGTGGGTCATCTTCGAGGGACGTGCGACCATGTTTAAATTCAGCTGTCCACTTTTTAACGGTTGACATGGAAGGAGCAGAGTTTCCGTAAACTTTTGTCAACTTCGGATGAATTTCTTTAGGAGTTAATCCATCCAAAACGAAGAATTTTATGACCGCACTATATTCAAATTTATCCATTTTAACGAAAAACACGCAAGACGTCTACGGCAAAAATTCGTGTAAACAAACTACTTGAGAGAACAAGTTGGAACTTGTCATACGAACTAATAACACTAGCACGCAGGCAGAAAAAGTAAATTTTTGTAGAGTCCCTGTATATAATAAGAAAGAGTTGAGACATGTGGATCCACAAATCAAAACCACTTGATTTTACATCAGACATGTATATTTAACATGGCGGGCTAATATTTCAAACACAAATGTCAATATGTCAAACGGCAAAAGTTGGCCAAAAATTTCATTCTCAGTTTAAGTTTCTAACAAGATTCCGGTTACACTTCCTCCAGAATTCTTGGAACTTTAATTATGTACTCGTTATTTGCGTGATTACGTGTAATGACAACCTTAAAAATTTGGAGTATTGCATCAGTACCTATACCAATTTATAAGTTGAAATTGAGATGAAGGGAACTTAAACTCATACTGAAAGATTAGAAAGTTATGTTCTTAAAATGTATTGGCACTTTAATATTGGTACTGTGCAGATATCTATTGAATATTTTATCTACCAACAAAATAATTAACAGAGGAAAGGAAACACATCAAAGGTGTAAAAAGGATTGTGTAAAAAAAGCAAAACCAAATATGTTTTTACAACAATTATACCATTACTCTTAAAAGTTAAGATTTCACCAATGAATATATAATTCTTAACTAATGCACTAACGTCAACTGGTTGGTTAGAAATCAAATTTGTTCAGTCCAATAATAATTAAAGAAACATTATAGTTTTCCAATATCACATTTGCTCGTTTTATGTCTGCATTCTAGCACTTCTATGGTTCACGTTTCATGTTTAATCCGCATTACATGAAATAACATGGAAAAATCTTTAAAATTAATATTTTACCAATAAATTAGGAACCTACATAATTCTTAAATAATGCACTAAACTATCAAAGTTAGATTGATTGAAAATATGAAACAGATTCATTTAGTTCAATGATAATTAAAAGCACATTGTGGTTTCCCAATTTCATTTTTGCTTGTTCCTGGTGTCTCTGTTTTAGCACTTTTATGCATCATGTTCCATCTTTAGTTAGCACTACATGAAATAATATAAAAAACTGTACGAATTTCTTTGATACACGTTATGTTAATTTACACTACTGGTCCGCTAGGTTTCATGTAACTTTTCTTCGTGAGATTTTGAAATGTTTCGTCTAAAAATGTGAATCTCTTATGTTTGACATAGACATTGATCATGTACGAAACCAGTTTCACAAACGTCGTAAGACGTAAGTAATACGAATTCAAGATTTGCTTTCAAATTTTTTCAACCATTCTTTGCTTTCCACTTTGGAAATGAATATAATAAAAATCCTTGTTTAGTCCATTGTATAGAGAATAAGAGACTGCCGATCACGGGGGTTGTTCTCTTAACTTAGGAATAAATTATTTGTCACTAGTTATACCTATGTATACGTTGAACCATTTTAAACTAACGTCAAAAGTCATATCAAAATAACCTGAAATAAGGCATTCAAATAGCTTATGTCAAATTTAAATGTAATGTGATTGTTATATTATTTTTAAAATTCAAGTACTCCATGGTTTGTGGATCCAACCAATCACAATGGGTTGCACCAATGACTCAACTCTTTCTTATTATATACAGGGACTCTAATTTTTGCAGATTGGAACGCCATCTTATGTCAAGGCCGAGAATTATTCACCTTACCCTCGTAAGTTTAGTGACTATAATTTGTATTTTAACATTGAAAATGTTTAACGAATTGGAGATGTGACGCTAGTACGGTGCTCTTTTAGCTATCTGTGTGACACTTGGAAAATACACAGTTTTTGCCAATTTGTGCAAGCTGTACATATTGCAGGTGAATGTTGTTGGTGCCATTTTGAAGCCCTCGTCAAGGGCGAACTTTTTGGAGAGGTTGTAAAACTGTGAAATTCGAGGGGGCAAAAATACGAGCGTTAAAACGATTTTTTTGACACGAAAGCGTTCGGTGCTGCTACATCGCATATTTTTTTAAAGATCCAAAAGTGATTTGGGACTGGTTGGAAAGAGGATGAACCAACGCTCATCTTACTGGCTGGTTTTTGGGGTCTACGATGCACGGGGGCAAAGTTACGGGCTATGAGGCTGAGATGCGTTTGTAGTAAATTGGATGTTCGCATAAACAGGGGGAAAGAAATAAATGTCAAATTTTGTTTTTGGCAGTATGTGGATGAATCTGGGGTTTTAAGACTTTTGCGGCTCAGGTGGATTTGGGGATTGCAAAATGGCGAAAACGTTATAATTATCATAAAAACCTTAAAATTAATATTTGTGTGACATTCACTGTTTGGAGACGTTCTACTGGTCGACTGTATTTTTTAGGAGAATGCGGGATGTGGGGCTTTTGCAACCCAGGTGGATTTGGGGGTTGCAAAATGGGAAAAACGTAGTTATCAGAAAAACCTTAAAAATCAATATTTGTGTAAAATTCGCTGTTTGGAGACTTTCTACGGGTTGATTGTATTTTTTAGGAGAATGTGAGATGTGGGGCTTTTGCAACCAAAGTGAATTTGGGGGTTGCAAAATGGGGAAAACGTTCTAAATATCAGAAAAACCTTAAAATTAATATTTGTGTGACATTCGCTGTTTGGAGACGTTCTACTGGTCGACTGTATTTTTTAGGAGAATGCGGGATGTGGGGCTTTTGCAACCAAAGTGGATTTGGGGGTTGCAAAATGGGGAAAACGTTCTAAATATCAGAAAAACCTTAAAATTAATATTTGTGTGACATTCACTGTTTGGAGACGTTCTACTGGTCGACTGTATTTTTTAGGAGAATGCGGGATGTGGGGCTTTTGCAACCCAGGTGGATTTGGGGGTTGCAAAATGGGAAAAACGTAGTTATCAGAAAAACCTTAAAAATCAATATTTGTGTAAAATTCGCTGTTTGGAGACTTTCTACGGGTTGATTGTATTTTTTAGGAGAATGTGGGATGTGGGGCTTTTGCAACCAAAGTGGATTTGGGGGTTGCAAAATGGGGAAAACGTTCTAAATATCAGAAAAACCTTAAAATTAATATTTGTGTGACATTCGCTGTTTGGAGACGTTCTACCGGTCGATTGTATTTTTAGGAGAATGCGGAATGTGGGACTTTTGCAACCCAGGTGAATTTGGGGGTTGCAAAATGGGGAAAACGTTCTAAATATCAGAAAAACCTTAAAATTAATATTTGTGTGACATTCGCTGTTTGGAGACGTTCTACTGGTCGATTGTATTTTTAGGAGAATACGGGATGTGGGACGTTTGCAACCCAGGTGGATTTGGGGGTTGCAAAATGAAGAAAACGTTATAATTATCAGAAAAATTGTAATAGTATATTACATACCGAGGTGGGAAGTGTTTCATTCCTGTCGAGAGATTAAGTAGTTTGTCTCGAGACAGGAATGAAACTTTTCACCGTGGTATGTATACTATTTTATTGGCAATCATCTAATTTTAAAAATAACTACAATTGGATTCTGAATAATAGCTATCTTGATGTAGCAAATATTTTTATTGCCATGAAAACAACCCACTCAATATTTTTGTTACCATGAAAACAACCCAGTCTTCAGGTATGTAATATGTTTCGGGGTATGTAATCATTTCCCGGATAGTTTCAGTAATCATCTAGTTCCCAGCTGTTGCAGGTCATGAAATTGACACATTACAATGTGATTGCGAATAATAGTAGTTTGTATACCAAGGCACTGAAGTTTAACTTTTTATTACGAATGTGGATTTAGTTGCCGAGGCCCGTAGGGCCAAGGCAAATAAACCACACGAGGGATAAAAAGCCACTTCAGTGCCGAGGTGTACACTATGTTTTATTTGAAATGGAGAAATCGTGAAATTACAA
Source organism: Agriotes lineatus (assembly GCA_940337035.1). Lineage (NCBI taxonomy): Eukaryota > Metazoa > Arthropoda > Insecta > Coleoptera > Elateridae > Agriotes > Agriotes lineatus. Next base: position 121,713,860 of record OW679201.1, on the reverse strand, counting down.
CATTTTAACCAACTTTTGTAGGTTATGTTCGGTCGATTGACGTTTATCTGTCGCCTTGCCACCTACAAAAAAGTCATAAAACAATGGATTACTTCACTGCCGATTTCTCGTATTTTAATGACGATTTCGGCGTACTTCACTGGCGATTTTAAATAAAATTATTATTTGTATGAAATGCGCTGTTTGGAGACTCTACTGGTCGAATTTATTTTTTACAAGAATTTGGGAGGTGGGAATTTAGCGGGCAAGTGGATTTGGGGGTTGCAAAATTGGGAAACCGTTATAATTATCAGAAAGATTGTAAAATTATTATTTGTGTGAAATGCGCTGTTTGGAGACTTTCTACTGGTCGTATTTATTTTTTAAAAGAATTCCATATGTGGAAATTTTGGGGTCCAGGTGGCTTTGGGGGTTGCAAAATGAAGAAAACGTTATAATTATCAGAAATACCTTAACGTGCATATTTGTGTGAAATTCGATGTTTGAAGGTTTTCTGCTCGTCAATTGTATTTTTTAAGAGAATTCAAAATGTGGGAATTTTTCACCCATGTGGATTTGGGGGTTGTAAAATGGAGAAAACGTTATAATTATCAGAAAAACCTTACAAACAATATTTGTGTGAAATTCGGTGTTTGGAGATTTCCTCCTGGTCAATTGCATTTTTTTAAGAGAATTCATAATGTGGGAATTTTTCACCCATGTGGATTTGGGGGGTGGCAAAATGGAAAAACGTTATAATTATCAGAAAAACCTTAAAATGGATATTTGTGTGAAGTTCGCTGTTTTGAAACTTTCTACAGGTGGATTAGATTGTATTTTTTAAGAGAATTCGGGATGTGGGAATTTTGCGGCCCATGTGGATTTGGGGTTTGCAAAAAAAAAATTATAATTATCAGAAAAGCATTAAAATTAATATATGTGTAAAATTCGCTGTTAGGAGACTTTCTACTGGCCGATTTTATTTTTTAAGAGAATTCGGGTTGCGGGAATTTTGCGGCCCGGGTGGATTTGGGGTCTGCAAAATGGCAAAAACGTTATAATTATCAGAAAATCCTTAAAATTAATATTTGTCTGAAATTCGCTGTTTGGAGATTTTCTACTGGCCAATTGTATCTTTTAAGAGAATTCGGGTTTTGGGAATTTTGCGACCCATGTGGATTTGGGAATTGCAAAATGGGGAAAACGTTATAATTATCAGAAAAACCTTAAAATCAATATTTGTGTGAATTTCGCTGTTTGGAGACTTTCTACGGGTCGATTGTATTTTTTAAGAGAATTCCGGGTGTTGAATTTGGCGGTCCAGGTGGATTTGGGGTTGCAAAATGGGCAAAACGTTATAATTATCAGAAACCCCTTAAAATGAATATTTGTGTGAAATTCACTGTTTGGAGACTTTCTACTGATCGATCGTACGTTTTAAGGGAATTCGGGATGTGTAATTTGACGTACAGTTAAATTTGGGGATTGCCAAATGGGAAAAATTTTATAATTATCAGAAAAACCTTTAAATCAATATTTGTCTGAAATTTGCTGTTTAGAAACTTTATTGGCCGATTGTATTTTTTAAGAGAATTATGGATGCGGGAATTTTGTGGCCCAGGTGGATTTGGAGGTTGCAAATTAGGGAAAACCATATAATTATCAGAAAAACCTTAAATCAATATTTGTGTGAAATTCACTGAGACTTTCTACGGGTCGATATTCGGGATGTGGGAGTTTTGCGGCCCAGTTGGATTTGGGGGATGCAAAATGGGGAAAACGTTAGAATTATAAGAAAATTCCTTAAGATCAATATTTGTGTGAAATTTGCTGTTTGGAAACTTTATTGGTCGATTGTATTTTTTAAGAGAATTCTGGATGCGGGAATTTTGCGGCCCAGGTGAATTTGGAGGTTGCAAATTGGGGAAAAGGATATAATTATCACAAAAACCTTAAATCAATATTTCTGAGAAATTCGCTGTTGGGAGACTTTCTACGGGTCGATATTCGGGATGTGGGAGTTTTTCGGCCCAGTTGGATTTGGGGGATGCAAAATGGGGAAAACGTTAGAATTATAAGAAAACCTTAAGATCAATATTTGTGTGAAATTTGCTGTTTGGAGATTTTCTACTGGTCGGTTCTATTTTTATGAGAGGATGCGGTTGTGAGGGGAAGGATTAGTCTATTTTCTCATTTTTTAAATAAGGATTATGTGTAATTGTTTCTATTCTGGCCCTTTGTGTAATCGTAAATTTGCAAGTAAATAGTAAATAGCGTGTCGGATTGTATTTTATTCTAACATGATTAATATTACGTGGGGGAAGGTCATTGCAGCGCTGCACTTGTTCGCAGAAAGGTAGTGGCCACTGGCAGGGTTGGAATGTTAGTGTCAGCTGTTTCTACTAAAACTTAATGCGCGATTGTAATAGAAAGAAAATTGATGGGGACTTTAAAAATATAAATACGATACATATGTATATATACGGAAAATGCAAAGTTACTTAGTTTATACTATGTAAAAACTTCCCATACAAAAAATCCGTTTAAAATATATTTATTGCACAATTAACACAAAACTTAAGATACATATCGATTAAACAACTTAAAGGTCTAATCACATCTAATTCCTTTTTCACGCTGCCCTGTAACACTTATTAAAAACATCTTCGCTCGAGTTCTATTAAAGCTACGAAGAGCGTTCAAATTTAGATTATAATTTAATATTTATTCAAAAACAAACACACTCTAATGTTGCTCGAAAGTCAATTGCTCGAATGTGACTTTGCTCGAATTGCAAGTTTCTCGAACAGCAATTTCTCGATTATCTGTTGCTCTAAAAAAATAAAGTTGTGAAATAGCCTTAACTCGAATCAGTTAATATCGAATATACAAAAAACACAAATTACAAATTATAACCTTTATTAATAAAAAAATAGGTATATGTATTTATTACATTCCGATGATAATCACTTTCGTGTCCCAAGAAAAACCTATTTAACATTATTTGTAATAACAACAAACCCATTATCCTGATTATGAATACCCGTAATTACATTCCAATGATAATCACTTTCCTGTTACAAGAACATAATACTGTCTTTGACCACTTACTACAAAATATCTTGAAGATTTTAATAGTGACGCATTATTTAAGACCACATAAATTCGAGCAAAACATTTTCGAGAAATTGCGGTTCGAGCAACTTGTATTTCGAGAAAAGTTACATTCGAGCAATTTGATTTTCGAGCAATTGATTTCGAGTAATTGCATTCGAGGAATTTGCCGGAGACGCTAATGTATATCATGTCATTTTTCTACTCAGTCTTCCTCTCTTTTAATAAACTGGTGCCATCTTTCCGGAAGTTTCTGTATTCCACGAGAAAAAAATCTTTTGGCTGCTATCGCACCCATTTCGGAACAATTTCGATGACTTCTTCATTACAATGAGGTATTTTTGTTCTAGAAACTCTTTTAAGGGTCCAAACAAATAAGAAACTGATACAGCAAGGTCCGAAATGTATGGTAAATAGGACAGCATGGTCCAATTCAATTTTTGAATCGTAGTCAGCGTGTCAATAGCGAAATGAGGTCGAGCATTATGCTGTAAGATGCAGACAGAGAACTCGCGTTTTTTTCAAGTTACACCTACTGATATTTAATGCAGATGGAATATCCTTCCCTGTAAATCGACAATCGTTTCAAATAAGTGAATTTTACTCTGTCAGCATTCTTTTCTGTTGTCAATGTTTTGGACGGCGAGAATGCGGTTCATTCTCCGCACCTTTGCAGCCATCTTTAAACACTTACTCCTTTTGTAAACGCTTATGTCTGATAGTGGTTGCGCACCAAACTGTCTTTTAACTCTTACACAAATTTCTTATCGTTTGATATTTTCGTTGATAAGAAATTTACTACTAATGCGTTGTTCCACGCTTGCATGCACTTCCACCTCACTCATGCGTGCCAATTGAACGAAAATGCATTGTGACGACTTAACGACTGAATGAAGTTAGGACTTGTTCCAGGGTATTAATTAATGTATACAACTTCTTTGCATGTCTTTGTCTTTTACCGCGCAATTCAAATTATAATTCATATTTGAACGCTCCTCGTATTAAAGCAGGTTTTATGAGCAAACAAAATATACTACGAATAATAATATGTGGAACCGTCTATCGGATGGCTTGTAATTCTCAGACCTTTAAAACAGCTAATAAATGTAATAATAAGAATGGCTCATATAAGCAATACATTTTCTAAAGTTATTGGGAAGTGAACTGAAGGCGGAGCTTAGTTAAATGGCCGCTCTAAGTAGGTACGATTCTTAAAGCCTATGTATTTCCCTAGTTAAACGCTGATTTTAAATGTTTTTTAGTATTCGTTTAAATAATTTTAGGGGCATAATATTGGGATATTTTAAGCTTTCATGGTATACACTTTAATTAAAGATGTGTAAACGGGATTTTAATAGGGCTGTTTTACCATAAATAAATAATTTAATCAGTAGTGCGTAAATATACCAATGCTGCATTTAACAGATTTCTAGTATTTTCTTAAATAATTTTACGGGCCTAATATTGAGAAATTGTAAGTCTACATGATATGCATTTTAATTAAAGATGTTTAAATGGGACTTTAATAGAGCTGTTTTGATAGAAATAATTAATTTCACCAGCCGTGAGTACATCAATGGCTATTAAGTCATGCTGCATTATTTACAAAGTTTCTATTTCTAGTAGGTAGTATTTGTTACACACAGCAACTATTGGTAAATTTTAAGTCTTATGGAATGTAGTTAAAGATGTTCTAATGATACTTTATAATAGTCACGTATTAGTCATCAATAGTACAAATAAATAAGTTCGTTACACGCGCAGAAGTTGTTTTGCGTTTACGTCTTGTGTTATTGGTTTTGCATTATAAATTTTAATTTATATCATTACGATAATAAGTATTGTACTCACCAGGAAGAATATAATCTTCATTTTTAAAATGCAGAGAACAAACATGCATACTTTCTGTAACTTTTTTCCCCATTCTAACTAAACGAATCCATTCCTTTCGCCGATCTGCTTTCTGATTATTAATTTTTACAAATTCTCCTTCTTTAGGAAACTTATGGAACCGCACAGTTGTATCGCATTTTGATAGTGATTTATAACCATACACGCAACAAAACCGTTTCGATTTATTTGGTACAGGAGAAAATCTAGCTCCCTCACGTTCACGATCCATTTTTACGTTAAAGATATCCCGTTATTAAAAATATAAACAATAAATTAATAAACATAAACAAGACACTGAACTTCAGCAAGAACAAACCTAGTAAAAACAAGAACAAGCAAGGTAAATGTAGGCATGTACCAACGTATTTCAGCTGCGCTCGAAAATAAAAGTAAAAGAATTTAAATTTTAAATAGTCATTAGCGGGGTAGTTGTAGGTCTGAGTCAGAGGAGAAAGTTGCCAGAATAAATATTCCCTAGTATAAAGACATTTCTCGCATTAGTAACTTTGTTATAAGCCATCAAATAATTAGCTTAAATCATTTAGCTCAATGCGAGTTTAAATTTCGACCTCATTGACACAGTTCAAAATTCTACCGCATGGTGGCGTAGCGCTTGGATTCAGTTGCCAATATAAAAAATTGTAATATCCAATTCAACATCTTTATCTAATTGCAAAATTCATTTTCAGTGCATTAACGGAATTCACCGAGAAGATCAAGGTGTTGGAAACTAAGGTGGTATCGTTACAGGCTCAACTCGATACAAAAATTGACAATTTGGAGCAGTACTCTAGAAGAAATAAATTACGTGTTTATGGTATTCCGGAAGCTAATGGTGAGAACACAGATGATTTGATTGTAAACTTATGCAAAGAAAGGCTTGACTTGGACATATCATCAACAGATATAGACATAAGTCACAGGTTACCTGTCCGTGACAAAACTCGAGGTCCTAGACCCATAATAGTTAAATTTGTGAGTCGCACTGTGAAGAATGCTGTTTACAACAGAAAGCGTCAGCTTGCTAAAAGCAATATTACCATCAAAGAGGACCTTACTCAACGTCGTGCCACTTTGCTCAAGAACGTTACAGAAAAGTGTCATGCGAAAAATACATGGACCATGAACGGAAATATCTGTGCAATAATTGGCAAGAAAAAAAAGGATAATAAACTCAGAAACTGATTTACAGATGTACTTAACCACTACAGCAGGGGCAGGCAGCGGCTAGAGAATTAGAGTGAGCTCACCTAGCGTACCTTGTAACCTTGGTCTAACTTACGGACTGATATTGTTGTTTATATTTTGTAAATAAATGTCGGCATACCTTGCAAGATTATTAGTTATTTGTTTAGTTTAAAGTAGTAATTCAAGCGTGATTAATTATTTATTTTGATTGTTACTATGCAGTGATTATCCAAGTGTGTGCATACTCTCACGTACGTTTTTGCTCAATATTTATATTTATACTTTGCTTATATTTTCACGGTTTTATTTAAAATGAAAATCGGACATATAAACGTTCGTTCCCGCACTGCCCATTTTAATTAATAGTTTTAAAAATGTATTACTGGATAATGATTTTGATGTTTTGGGCATGTCGGAGACGTGGTTAATAGTCATTCTGATGTTCAACGGTTAGCGATTGGTGGTTATAATTTTTATCACTTACCAAGAGAAGGCGTGGGCGGCGGTGTTGCATTTTATTTAAAAACAAAGTATGCGTATGACATAATTTTTGAAGATATTGGGGTTCTCATGGAGCAGATCTGGTTCGTTTTAAAAACTAATAATTTTAAATTAACAATTGGTGTAATTTATAGAAACCAAAAAAACAAATTTTCAGTCCTTTTTAAACTGTTTTGAAGATATTTTATCAAATACAACGCCTATGGCAGAAGAATTCTGCTGCTTGGGATTTTAACTTAAACGCTTTAGATACTCATTCTTCTCAATTTTCACATTTCACTTCAACTCTAGAGTCATTCAATTTACATCAAATAATAACTGAACCTACCAGAATCACCGAACATTCAATCTCTTTACTAGATTATATTATAAGCTAAAGCTGATATTATATGCAAATGCATATTTTGTATAATTGATATGCCGGCGAAACTGTTTGCATATGTATTCTAATTATGTGAAAACAAATCGTTTAAGCCAAGTTTCATTTTGCATATTTTGCATATTTATACGATTTTGAGCATACTTTTTGGATTTTTGCATATTTGGTTATATTTAGCAATAATTTGTAATGTATGAACTTTTTGAGATTTTTTTGTAAAATTTACTACTTCATTAAATTATTAATAAAATTTGTATGTGCAACTGAGATATATACTTTTACTTCCTGCAGCTGGAATGCAGTGCACGTATCGAAATAAGCAGAGGAAAGGGGTAGTCTCTGTTAAAATCTTTGACTATATAAACATAGACTGCCAGCAACCCCACTTTTCCTGTAGAAACAATGTATAATGAATCAACCAACATAGAATCCATTTCACGGGTGGTGAATAATAGTCTGGCGGCGTTAGGAGAAATCTCATTTTTATGTTGCTTACAACGTAAAGTTGGCGTTGGTAGTCCATGTTTATATAGTTTATAACGTTAAAATGAATGACGTCTTTGAATAAAAATTAGAAAATTAAATATTCTTATACAAAATAATTAAAATTTTTACATTATTTAGAAAACTCCTAGTTATTTTCAAAAAAATTAGAGCATATTATGTGCATATATTATAACTTTGGGTGCATATACTCAACAAAATGTATGCATATATATGCGCATATTTTCGTACATTTGAGTGCATATAATTATCAGCTTTAATTATATCATTTAACGATACGGTTTTAGTCCAGTCTGGGGTTATGCATGTTCATGACATTGCAGATCATAGTCTGACATATTGTGGTTATCCAGTCTATACTCTCCACCTGAAACTCCCAGGTCATTTTGTTTCAGATCTTATAAATTTTTCGATTTGGATCAGTTTAATTCTGATCTAATTTCTGTTCCTTGGTTTTATATTTTCGATATGCCTAATATAGATGATAAAGTTCCTTTTCTTGAAACAAATTTGCTTAAGATTTTTGACATACACGCACCTATCATCACTCACTCTTATAGTTCTTTAAATAAACCATGGATCACGGAAAATATAAAACCTCTTATATCATTGCGCGACAAGGCGCATGCTAAATTCAAACGCACTAGATCTCCCGCACATTGGAATTCATATAAACAATTACGAAACTACACAACCTTTGCAATAAGGAAGGAGAAAAAGGCTTTCATTTAATACCAACTTCAAAACAAAAATCCTAAGCAACTATGGCCATCGTTAAGGGCAATGAACGTTATAAATTCTAAAAAATCTTGTGTGGACTTACCACCTGAATTGGGTGATTGGAATGCCATAAACGCATTATTTTCTTCAACACAAACTACTTCGGGTGCTGACGCTGAACTGTTAAATTATTATAATTTAAATTTAAAGCCATCTGTGTTTCATAAACTTACGTTCAGTAAAACTTCAGAAACTGAAATCCTTGAAATTACTCGTGATCTCACATCTAAGAATGCTGGTGTTGATGGTATTAGTTGTAAAATGATTTGTCTTTGTTGTCCATTTATTCTCCCGTATCTTTGTCATATCCTTTATCTAAAAGACTTGTCTGTCCGGGACGCATTTTGGCAGAATGCACCACGTTTCGGTCAATGGAAGATATTCTAGCTCTCTGATTGGTTGTGACCGAACAGCGGTGCATTTTGGCAATCCAAACTGAAACGTGGTACATTTTGCCTTACCAAGTGAGCTTAGTCACCTTTACAATACAAAGTATAAGACATTCGTATATTAACCGACTTCAAAAAGGTACATTATGCCGTATTTGACTACCCAGTACATAAACTGCCGTTTATATTGTGTCATTTCGTTACAAAGTAGGTATTAAAAAAATCCACCTTTTTATATATTATATGGGGTAACGTTGCAATATTGCATATCTAAGTTGAATACGTGGCAATATGCTAACAAATGTATCTTAATACAGAATATTATACACTTCAGTGGATACTATAACATAGGCATATGTTTAAAAAGGTATTGTATTAATGACTTGCACCATGCGATTTAACATTCGGCATATTTCTTCGTACATTATAAGCTAATTTTCGCTTTCTTTTGGTAGTATTATATGACTCGCTGTCACTGCATAGTTGTTGACACCTGCATGGTAACCTTCTACTTCACCTCGTGACACCAGCTTTTTTGCTAGCTATTGCTGTAGGTTGGACACGTATTGCTACTCCGTACCTTTGTCTTAATGCGATATTGGTTCCAAAAAGACTTAAATGTGTATCCCAACTTCCTCTATGTTTTAACTTTTCCGAGGGTTTCAGGTATCTGTTGGTAATTAACCTATTTAACCTATTTGATGTTTCGTTTTTAACATTTCAATTAGTTTAAGGAAAGTGCTATCATCAGCACCTTCTGTATTTTCTGTTTCAATTGCATTTTTTTCTACAGTAAAGTTGTCATCATTATTGGTTGAGCATTGGTACATATTAACTGCACCTTCTTCATGCAAGTCGTGCATATTCGTATTATTGTTATTTGAGTTTTTGTTAATGGTGCATACAATTCTTTTTGTTAGCTTTTTCGCCTAGCGCTAGTACTGCCATGTCATATTGGTCATCAGCAGTAGTTTAATTTATTTAAAAATAAAAGAATAAACCCCTGCCTGATGTGTGCACAAACTTAATAGTTTTCTAATTTCACAAGAGCAATAACCAATCTGGAGGTCTACGTCATACAGTTCGTACGTTTTTTCGCTTGGCACTTTAAAGCAATATTGGCCATTTTTTACTATCACCTCTTTGGAGAAATATGCAGCTTTCTTAATTTGTGCTTTAAGGAAAAGTCGATGTTTATCACAACGACCATTTGCAAAATTTCGAAACCGCTTCATGTAATATTGCTCCATAACGGTGAATGAAAAATCAAAAAAGCGCAACAGCATTGTAAGCTTTACATATTTTTAAAACGATATCTTTATACAATCCGATATTAATTTCGGAAAAGTTATCAGTCTGATCCCCATATGTTGAGTCATAACGGTAACAGAGACACCAACTTTTACGACGATTTCAATAATCAGTTATATAATTTAGCCAGTAAGGATATTTATTGGCCACTACATCAGCAACAGCAATCTTAAACGTATTATCTGCTCTTACCACCGATGAAGCAATAAATATATGTTTAGAAGATTGGAAGAGTAATGAACGATCATCTTTCAAAATTGCATGTTTTTTCGCCCAAAGCAATCTCCACACAACTTGTCCAATGTGACAACTACATAGTAACAGTTTGGTCTTTGGAAATACTGCATGTAGCTTCCCCCCCCCCCCCCCTTGCTGCATCATTATCGTCAGTCATATATAATTTTTATGCACCTTTTCCACCGAACGCATATTTCCAACAGATTTTTTGACCAGTAGAAATTCTGATGTAGAATCTACCATAATCTGCGTCTTAGTTATTATAATGGTAAGAGGCACAGCTCCTGTGGTACTAACTGTTAATATAAACGTTATTGAAATATGTTCTGCATCGCAGAAGGCAGTGCTATGTACAAAAACAATATCACTTGCAGTTGCTAACTGATGAACCCTGTTCATTAAAGGTGTTACAATAACGATGCTAAATGGGTCTTCTTGAACTTCTATAGTAATTCTTAATTTTTTATATTCGCCTTATTTTTATTTTTATTTCTGTAATTAAATTATAAGTAACAAAAGAAATTTAGAGCATAGGTTAATAAATACGTACCTTCAAAACGCCAACACCAGCACGTGGACCAAGGTGCAATTTTCTTCAGCAATCATACCAGTATCTTACTCTGCGATATTTTGGATTCACTAAACCTTTGACTAAGTCTGTTTCTTCAATTTTTAATTCCAATTTGGAAATATGATAATTCATGGCTTCAGTAATACCTAATCCATCTTGAAAATAATTTTCAAATTGTATGCTCGTAACAGTTGAAGCAGGCAATGCACCGAATTCATCAGTAGTATCGAAACTATGGCTATGATTGTTTTTAATCGTAATTATAGCAGGTAAATTATCCTGTAAAAAATCTGATATTTGTAACTGGTTTACGAATACTTATACTGAGTGAGTCAGGAGGAACGCGCCAAATTCTAGTAGTGTATTCTACCCGTAAAAATAGTGTAAAAGAAACTCGAATGCACTCATCACATTCTTTAATGGTTTTCACTTCAGCGTAAAGAGTAATGTTTTCATGTTGCATCTCTTTAAAAGAATATTTAAATGTCTCAGGCACATTATACAGCAAAGTTGCATTATGATGAGAAAAACTAGTAGGGAATACTACACGTAAATACATAAATAATGCCTCACGCATAGGTACACGACAGCAGTTTTATTTGACAGCAGCGCATAGGCATTTGGCGTGGCAAAATGTACCACGTTTCAGTTTGGATTGCCAAAATGCACCTCTGTTCGGTCACAACCAATCAGAGAGCTAAAATATCTTCCATTGACCGAAACGTGGTGCATTGTGCCAAAATGCGTCCGGGACGCTGTTTTGTCTGTCTGGGACGCTGGTTTGTCTGTCTGGGACGCTGTTTCAGCAGCCAAACCGTAAGAGATAGAGAAAAAAGTTATGAAAGTTATATGTTTGGAATGGTCATGTCAGCTCTGGAACCGAATTTCAGTCACGTGACACTTCCGGTTTTCGAGAAATCACAAAAGACCGTTTTTCAAATAGAACGCGTATTAAATAAAAACTGTTTCAGCAGCCAAACGGAGCTGCGACCCTCTGCGCCTTAAAACCTCGATCGGTTAGGCAACCACTTTGACAGCTTCCAGAATGTTGCGATGCCCTCTGCGCCTTAAAACCTCGATCGGTTAGGCAACCACTTTGACACCTTCCAGGTCTGGGTACAGTTTTTATTTAATACGCGTTCTATTTGAAAAACGGTCTTTTTTTGTTTTTTTAAATGAGACATTTGTCTCACTGGACTGCTAGTTTTTAATGATTGTATTGAGCATGGTGTGTTCCCGTCACGTTGGAGAGAGGCGGTTATAACATAACTCCAATCCCAAAGAATAGTAATCCCAGGGTATTAGTCGATTTGAGACCTATTAGCATCCTTACAGTATTTTCTAAAATTTTAGAAAAAAATTTGGCTATTCAACTTCGTGAACATCTTAATATTAACGAGATTCTTCCTGACACACAATCAGGCTTTCGAAGTGGATTTGGCTGCGCCTCGGCCTTTTTGGACGTCACCGATGATATTTTCAGAGCAACGAATGATGGTAACTTAACCGCTTTGGTTCTCTTGGATTATTCGAAGGCTTTCGACACTATTAACCATAATTTATTATTATCTATTTTGCATTTTATTGGTCTAAATGATACCGCCATACAACTCTTTTCGAATTATATTACTAATCGTTCACAAGTTGTGAAATGTAAGTCTACCTTTTCTTCTTCTATTAATGTTCAATCTGGAGTGCCCCAAGGTTCTATCTTGGGTCCAATTTTATATACCATTTATACTTCTAATTTATCTACATGTATTCAATATTCTAAAGTGCACTTCTATGCTGACGATACCCAAATTTATTATTCATTTCCTGCTACAAATGTTACAGAAGCTGTGAGTTATTCCTTACCTCAACTGTGATCTGATACTAAGATAACTAACAGTAAGTGCATTACTATTTCAGAAAAAGATGGGCTTAGTTCATAGACGTTTTCTAGGAACCAGAAAGAGAAAGCGACTTATAAGTTTCTGCCATGATGTGGTTTGCCTCTGTATTAATGACTTACATCGTCTTTAACATACACACAGAAATTGTGGGTGATAACAAAAGTTTAAAATGTTTATCGATATTTATTGTGAGTCTAAATATGTGCAGAATTAACCTTTCTTGTCAACTAGTTTTTGGAAAGTATTGATTTTTGAAATACCAATTAAAAATTAATATCACCAACAAACGTTCTGTTATTAGCTGGGGGCTCTTAGAGCAAATGAGGACCTACAAACCAATAGGCCATTTAGCCCACTAATCTTATTTTATATTTTAAGCAAATTAAGCATTTACTTTTAAAAACACTACAAGATAAGTATCACTTCAACATATTATCTCAATTAGCTCATAATCCCTCTGCAGGTAGAAAGTTTTACAGCGGCTTGTTATATTAGTTGCCTAACCGACAACAACGTAGGCCGTAGAATAGTTAAATAAAATCATCTAAAATAATTCTTTCAACAAAATTGTGAGGCCTAACAAAGAGATACAGTATTTCTCGGTGAACTTTTTGTTTAATAATATGGTGTGATAGCGAGGATACGGAAGCTTTGACCTTCCGCCTTTCAGGTCAAGCTCCTTCATGAGGTGTTAGTGCCTCACCATTATTATAGAATTTGACTAGTATGTAAAGAAGACTTTAGCTTTTAAAATATTTGACATGAAATAATAATAGGAAAATCGTAATAATTAATTATCTGTGTCCTTTAGATCGAATAACTTCATAAAGGTCAAATTTGATTGATTTTAAGAATTCTTTACTGCAGGGAGGCCTACTTTGAATTTATTGCTGAAGTCAAGAAAGTGAAAACAAGTTTCGTCTCTTTTGGAATAATTTAGCACTGTATAATTGGTGGCGAACATGACTCCTTATTTTTTTTATTTCTACCTATACTATTTATAATAATTTATTTCGATTAAGTATTTGTCATTTCCTTTAAACCTTATATTTTTAAATATTACATTATATTTGAATCCATCTGTTTCTCAAATAGCCATATTCCAATCAATTATAAATTCTATTTTCTTTTCTAATTGCGTAATAATTATTCATATTTCCAATTCATATTTAAATGGATCTTGATTATTTTTAACTATTGTAATCCCTTAATTCCATTTAATATTGATTTTTATACTTCTGCGTATATCATTACAATACATTAGTTTTTAATTTACAGGAAAATCAGGTGGGACTACAATAATTATATTTAAATTGGCGCCTTCTTAAAGGAGTAAATATGGCGGCTGGTCATTTGATTGCGCTACTCTCTGAATAGTGACACCAGTGCAAACCTACATTTCGCTCCCCCTCAGTCAGATGATTATGAGGGAGGTTAGCACCCACACAACTAAACATTTTCACCTCGCCATATACCTTTTTTACATTGTAGGTCACTGATTTTTGTTTTTTTTTAATTTTTAAACTAACTTTAAGAAACGTCAGTGATCATATATAATCATTAGCTGAAGATGCCTGGCATAAGTCTGACTATCTTCAGTCTTTCTTCTTCAACCACTTTAAGCCTTTCTTCTAGACTGGGTGCACTTAACTTTTCGCGTTTTTTCCTTTGCACCACCCATCTCCTGCGATAGGGACAGTGGTGTGAGGCACAATCTCCCTACATTCAAAAATTCAATTGCTATGTTGGAGAAAATCGAAAATAAAGTGAAGTGCCGAATTCTAATCTAAATTAAGGTAAGTACCCAAATTCAAAAATCCAAGTCAGAATGCTCAAGTCCTAAGTGTAGTCGAGAGTGAGAAGTAAGATATCCAGTCGCAAAGAAGCACGGAGAGAGCCTGAGCGTCGGGTAGTTGGACCTCACCACTTCACCTCGGTCGAGAGGAAAGTTGCTCCCCTAAAAGCATATACTTATATTTGTCATCTTTACCTTATTTATGTACAGTTGTGTTCAACAATGTGTTGTACAGAGATAGTTGTAAGTTTATTTGTGGTTGTGTTATTACTCAACAAAAGCTCACACTGTAGCATTAATTAGGTAGAGCTAGATGTATACTTTCAAAATATTTGTATGTATGTAAACACTTTTTGAACGTTGTAATGTTAAATCATATTCGCAAAGTAAAACACTTTAGCCTATTTGTTCCTCACTTGTAAACATCAGTTTATCAAGCCACTGTATTAATCAAGAAAGTTTATTTTAACAAGTTACTAACTTGTAAAATCTTTACAAGTCAGTTTTACAAGCGTTCTCATAGATAAATGATAGCGTGCAAAGCCAGAGTTGTCTTCCTTAGCATGTGTCATATTGATGAATTTAGTTGCTCGTCAATTTGACATTTTGAATAAATGGTAACAGGTTTTACTGGCTCAAGAAGGTGACTGGCTCGCCTGCGGCTCGCCAGTCATATCCTTCTATTCGCCAGTAAAAACCCTCTTACCAAGCTAGTAATGTTAAATACTATTAATGAACAAACGTTTTTATGAAATGTGAAATTTGGAGCTTTGGGTAAGGACTGTCCATGCTCATGTGAGAAGGATCAATAATTCTAACCCCTTAACACTTTTTCGTTTTTACCCTTTTAGAAGCGAAATTATAAAAAAACAAAAGATTTTAAAGACGCCTATACAGGGTGCTTCTAATTCGAAAGCAACCATGGGTATCTCAGTTATTATAAATGATAAAAGGTAAGTTTAAATTTGGCAAAGTTGAGCGTTTGTATGCTGAACAAGATGCCGTTGAGAAATCAAAAAGATGTTATTTCGTTTTTGAGATTTTTGAAAAGAACTAAATTCTTAAATTTTTGTTCTTATTTTTTATTGCTTTTTGCAGTGAGACTAAACCGACAAACTTGGCCGAAGATATGCTCTTCATCAAATCGCCAGTGAAGGTCAACACATTCTAACGCTATTTTTATATAATAATTTAAACAGTACCCACGTGACTTCTGGAGAGTAAGGATATACTAAAGCGATAAACGCGATGCTGCCAAGTCAGTACAATCCAGTGATATATAAAATAAATTGATAAGCAAACTAGCACCTGTGCAACAAAAATAAGAAATAAACTAAAATAGCATAATACATACAAAAAGCTATACATTTCCGCCGTAGAAATTGCAGCTGTTTAACACTCCTAAATCCTATTATTGTGGTGGATTAGTCCACATATCACTTTCTCACTTATAACTTATAACTTTGTGTGTGTCTTTGTCATTTTCACTATTTCACTCCACTTTTTTCTATCACTACTTAACTTCTGCCAATTTCCTATCTCCATTATCCTTAAATCATTCTCCACTTGTTCCTTCCATTTTGTTTTTGGCCTGCCTCTTGGTCTTGTTTATGGTACTGTTTATCCTAATAGTGCTCTGCCTGGGTTTTCCTCTCCTCTTCGCATAACATGTCCATACCATGCAATTCTTTGTGCTTTAATTCTTCTAACTATATTTTCCCTCTTTAGTATTTTGTCAATCTCATGGTTATACAACGGTCTTGTTTCTTCTCTGTTTATTTGCCTGGGTCCCATAATAGTCCTGATAACTTTCCTCTCAAAAACCATCAGCTGTTCCTCTTCTTTCTGTATCATGTTTATTGTTTCAGTTGCATATGATACAATGGATCTTATAGTTGTTGTATATATCTTTATCCTAGTATTTTTGCTCAGTTTTTTGTCCCTGAAGATTTGTTTATTCCCAAAATATGCTTTATTTCCTAGTTGAATTCTTTGTTTAATGTCTGTTCTTTTATTAAAATAGCTTAATACATCGCCAAAACTACACAAACAATAAATACACCTAATTGTTATGATCAGACTGTACAAGCTCAGCTTATTTAACGTCAACCATGGTTGTATTTGATCTAAGCCAGGCCATATAATAGTTACGTAAACTCCCTTTATCAGCAACAAATAGCCAAACTAGGTACCCAATTTAGTTTTTGTGAACAAAAACAGAACAAAAAACTATACAAGTAAAAAAACGGGTTTGACTAGGTAACATACGTGATTTCATATTTACCAACTTAAACAATTTATTCGTAACATTCGTTCTTCAACTTGTAACGCTAGCTAGTTACATTGTATTCAGACACTAGATCTCTGTGTGAAATGCAAGCTTGCAACCTTGAACGGTAATATCTCCTTTCGTGGGAATTGCAAGTCTGCAACCTTGAACGCAGGTGGCTTCCGTTCTCACGCTCCGTTTAAAGATAACGCTTATCTTAGCTGATTAGGCATAGTATATATACTAGTAGCTTGCACCTCTAAGTTAAGCTCCAGTCAGTCGATAAGTTCCATTGTGTTCGTATCATAGCTAGATGTAAGAAATTGTCCGGCGGCTAGCTGTGTGCTTCCAATGTTATATTTCATTGTAAAATAAAAATAAACGTTTTTTCAAAAGTCGTTTCGGCGGCCTTTTAATAAAACTGGCGCAGTCGGTAGGATTTGTGGAGGAAAACCTGGAAAACTACAAACATCGAGTCGACCAGCAACTTTCCTTGAGGTTCAGCTCTTTGCCGCAAATCGACACCTACCACCCAGCGGATCTTCGGACATCTCCAACAGGGACAAGCATCGCCCGATCGTGAGAAGCGCCCGTCGACCCAGCTCCTGCTCCTCCGTGGTTATTGGAACCATCTGGTCATTGAGACCTCTTGATCATTGGGATCAGTCTCTGGTTTGGCAACGTCAACAACGACGACCCCAGGACAACTTTTGGATAACGCTCTAGCGCAAAGCAGACTATCCAAGTCGGACTTCAGGACCTCTGTGCAGGCCAGCCGACATCAACAGGATCGACGCATCCTTTTTGAAGACAACAGGACGTAGCTTGATCGCACGCCGTTCGTCAATTTTAACGCACAATGTAAGTGCATATTTTTATAATAATTTTCAAGCTTTAGAGAAAAAGCAAAGGTATATTTTAAAGGCAACAAAGTAACGACTATTAAAGCGTTCGCCTAAGTAATAATTTTCAAATTTTAAAGAAAAAAGCAAAATAAAAATTTTTTAAAGGCAACAAAGTAACGTAATATAATTTTCAAAAGTAATAATTATTAAAGCGTTCGCCTGATCTATAAAGCTAATTAATCTCAATCAAACTTTAACTTATACTAACATAGTTCTAATATTTATTTATAATATTAGGCAGAACGTAGTAAGCCAGACCAATTGCTGCACATACTAGGTGTGCTTAATTTGCATTTGTGCTTGCGTTCTTGCGCGTAGGGCTCCTACCCCCTGTTAAGCACCCCCTAGTCATTAAACTGTTTACTAACATAAATAAAAAACTAAAATCAAGTGAAACAAATAAAGTAAAATTAATTTTTGCAAAATTTTTATGTTAATAGTGATCTTGAAGCATTAGAAAAAAATTATATTTTGAAACAATTGTAAAAATTTTATGTCACGAGATCGATCACGCTCACCAAGGAATTCTATCCCTAGAATTTTATTTTTAAATAATTGTAACAACACAAATATGGTTGAACAAAACGCATCATTGTTTCCCCCACATTTTAATGTAGCTTTACTAAACGAAATTCCCACATATGATGGTAATCAAGCCACTCTTTCGGAATTTGTCAGATCCGCAGAAATCATTGCAACTAAATTTTGCACAGAAAATTTAAACGATTATATCAACCAAGTAATTTTAAATTCGATAAGGAATAAATTAAAAGGTCAAGCGTTAGAAGTAATCACAGGATACCAGTATGATACTTGGAAAGACTTAAAAAATGTCTTAATTGAAAATTTTGGCGACCAAAGGTCAGAATTGAATCTTTTAATTGATTTAACTAAATTAAAACAGAATAAAGACTCTCCCATAGAATTTTTCAATAAAGTAAGAACCCATTTGGCTATTTATAATTCAAAAGTTTCTCTGAGTCAAGAATCAAAAGATATTATCACTTATAAATTAAAGGCTAACAAAGATTTAGCACTTCGCACTTTTACAAGTGGACTAAATGAAAATTTAGGAAGCTTCGTAAGAAGTAGAAACCCAACTTCACTAGAACAAGCCTTAAGCATAGTAAAAGAAGAAATTGATATCAGATATTCTCAAAATCAAAATAATTTTCAAAGTCAAAAATTAAATAAATCAAATTTAACTTCCAATATTCCAACACGAAATTTATATCAACCTAAATTTAATAACCCAAATTTTATGCAAAGACCATTCCAACAAAATCGAAATAATTTTAATCAAAATCCCAACTATTTTAAAAGTCCAACAAATTTTAATAATCCTAATAATTCTAGAATAACCCAAAATTCAAGCTTTAATGCATTTGCACCAAAACCAAATTTTTCACCAACAAATAAACCAGAACCTATGGACTTTAGCACTATAAAAAGACCAGCTACTCAACAATCAAATTTCCCTAATAAATATCGAGCGAATTCTCAAAACGTTAATAGAAATTTTAATCATTTAAATTACCATCAAGAAAAACCTCCGGATGAGTATGAAAACTTAGCCGAAAATCTATTTGAAAATGGAGAATTTTCAACTCCAGAAAATTTTAACGAAAACCTTCAGGAATATTTTGACCCTGACAATTTTCAAGATACAACTGAAAATTGCGAATCACAAGACTTAGATCACACCCCAGATTATTTCAAATATCCAGATCCAGACGATACTGTAAATTTTTATTAAGAGCCTCGGAAAAGAATATTTTAACTTTTAGTATAAATCCAAAATCAAACCTTCCTTATATTATAATTCCCGCCACCGGCGATAAACTTTTAATTGATACAGGTAGCTCACAAACAATAATTTCTCCAGAATTTGTACAACAACATTTTCCAAATTATATTTATGAAACAGAATTCGAGATAGTTACATCTCATGGAATTTCTCAACACAACTTAATTGCAGATTTACCCATTCCTAATCTTTTTTATGAAAACGGAACACATACATGTTATTTATATAATTTTAACCAAGACTATATAGGACTTATTGGATCCAATTTATTTTCAAAATTATCCGCACGAATAGATTATAAATGGATGCATATTCAGACAGAAAGAGCTACGATACCATTTTATTATAACCCGTAAAAACTAAACAAAAAAAAGTGAAACTAATGTAATTTTTCCAAACCTAAAAATTAAGATTTTTATTTTTCTTAACAAAACCTACAGTTAACCCTGTGTACAGAACTTTTCGTAAAATTTATCAGCGTAAAAAAATGGAACTAAAATAACTCCAAAATTAAAATTTAATGAAAAATTAGTCATGCCTTCAGCAATTGAAATCATACAATAATCACTTTAAAACAAGCGTAATTAATACTTTAAATGAAATACAAGAAATTAATATTTATAATCCTTAATCTTATAAAAATAAAAATTATGAACTCAACAAAAATCAGTCTATCAGACTTAACAAATTTAATATAAAAACTCCAAACATTAAAAGTATTTTAGATAATTAATTTAAATAACAATTTAAAAAACAATTTAAGATCAGACCATTTAAACGAAGACAAAAAAAAAACTCTTTTGACTAATTTATGTTTTCAATACAGAGATGTATTTTACTCTCCCGAAATACCTTCATCCGTTACGAAACTAACAATAAAAATCAACTCATAAGATTTAGTAATTCAAACATAAATTTGTAAAATATTTAGTAGCTATATAATCTACTTTAGAAGGAATAAAATCAGATTCATCTAAAAAATCCAACAATCAAAATTTCCCAGCACCTAAAAATCAAAATAAAATCATTTTTAACCAAATAGTCTATTATAGAAAATTTATCAAAGACTTTTCCAAAATAACTAAATTTTTAACCGCGCGTTTAAAGAAAAATAAGATTGTTCACATCCTTGAATTTTTGAAAAACTTTAAGTATTGCAAATAAATTCTAATAAATAAATCAGTAACTTTAAATATCAAAAGTATTTTAAAAAAAATAACATCTTAAGAAAAAACTTAAGACTAAAATCATTTAAATCAGAAAAAACTCAAATAAAAATTATACTTAACAAACAAACAAGACCTAAGCTCGTATTAATCTAGTATTTACAATTTTAATAATCACAATATTTCTCGCGTTAAAACTAAATGTTCACAGCAACATACCTTTATAATTGATATTGCTAAAAGAAAACAAAGAAAAATATTTACAATTTTAATAGTTACAATATTTCTCGCGTTAAAACTAAATGTTCACAGCAACATACCTTTATAATTGATATTGCTAAAGGAAAACAAAGAAAAACATTTACAACAATTTAAAATTAAATTCAAAATTTAGAAAAATCAAACATTTCAATTAAATGAAAAAGTATTTGTTAAAACAAATCTCAGAAGTAAAGATTAAATTTAAAATTAAAACCAATTCGGAAAAATCAAATATTCCAATTAAATAAAAAATATTTGTTAAAACAAATTTCAGAAGTAAAGTTGAAATTCAAAATTAAATCTAATTTAAAAAAAAAAGGAAATATAAAACACCCTGACTAAAAGGAATTATTGCTCTCCCTTTTTCAGGATTACTACACTCTTCATCGCCTGTACCCTGCTGACTCAATCACCAGTTATACAGAGCGACATTATTATTAAGAATTTAAAAGATAATCCCGGATTATATCCCTTAAACTTAGGAAACGTAGTGCTTAAACAAAGCGAATGGACGCTTATTAGAAATATAGACTATACTCCTATATTTGTTAATTATGACACACTTAGAACTAATTTAATGAAAATAATACCGTTACTTGAAAATAAAAGTTACGTTATTGAATATACAAAATTTAAAAGGATTGACGATGTTATTATCAATCATAACAATTTACTCATAATATTAAAACAATATATTGAAAAAGCAGATAAACTCCTAAATCAATTATTCCCTGATGTCAAACACAAAATTAATAAAAGAGGACTCTTCGATGGACTAGGATCCGCCTTCAAATTTTTAACTGGAAACCTCGACGCCAACGATGGAGTCAGATATGAATCTATGATTACTAAACTACAAGAAAGCGATAAAATTCAAAATGACGTTATATTAGAACAAAGTAAAATTTTAAATGATACCATCTCAGTAATCAATGATATAGCAAAGAGTCAAGAATTATTAGACAGAAATATAAATAAAATAATTTTACAAAATGAGGAATTAGGCAAAAATCTCGCTACATACTCCTTAAAAGCAGTCTTGCTAGAAGCAATTCAATTTTTACAACTACTTATTAACACTTGTTTGGAACTAGAAAATGCATTAACTTTTGCCCAAAATCAGCAGATGCATATGTCATTAATTGATAATGACGATTTAATTGAAAATCTAAATGAAATTTCGACGTATCTCAATAGCATATCAGAAAAAACTTTAACTATTCCATATCCTGCAGAGTTACAGTATTTACATTTATACGAGTCAATTATCATTACAAAAGTTTACCAAGTTAAAAACAGAATTACATTTATATTCGAAATACCTCTTACTTCCAAAACTAACGATTATCAAATGATACAATTAATACCATTTCCGATTTTTATCCAAAATTATCAATTTCGTATGATTATACCTACATATAGTACTTTATTATTCAACGTTAAAAACAGCATTCCCGTTGAAATAAGTCATTGTAAACTTATAACTTTAGACACCTACTTTTGTAATCAAAATAACTACTTTGAAATCCCTAACGACAAATTGTGCGAAACACAACTTCTGTCATTTAATAAAAATAAAACATGTATCCCTTATTTATTCAATTTAACAGAGACCAAAATATCACAAATAAATCCTGCGACGTGGTTAATATCTTCCCCATCTGAAGCAATATTGGACGTCAAATGTAAAAATTAGAATTTTAGAAAAGGAATATCTGGCACTAACCTCTTACACCTCAGTTCAGACTGTCTTGTTTCAATAAATCAAAAACACATGTTATTCACCGCAAAAAGAACCTCAAATGAAATTGTTAATTTAAAAATTTCAAACATTGACCGCTTAATAATTCCTGAATCAAACCACATAAATGTTTCAAAGATTGACTTGATACCAGTTGACACCCAGAAATTGGTTGAGGACCGAATTAAGCTTAATAAATATGAAAATTTGTTAAAACCTGTTAATTATATTAAATCTGATAATTTAAGTGTGTCTGCAATTATATTTACTCTGTGTACTATTCTTATGTTAATTATTTTTATATTGTATTTGTATTATAATAGAAACACAATGAAGATTAAACTTATTAGATTTTTAAATAAAGATTTTGAACCGGTTAACGTAAATGCATAAGTTTAATTTTCTTTTCTCTTTGTAAGTTCAATGGAGGCATATTTGAATACCGCCCATTGAACATTTTATCAGCGGAGGAGTTACATTGTATTCAGACACTAGATCTCTGTGTGAAATGCAAGCTTGCAACCTTGAACGGTAATATCTCCTTTCGTGGGAATTGCAAGTCTGCAACCTTGAACGCAGGTGGCTTCCGTTCTCACGCTCCGTTTAAAGATAACGCTTATCTTAGCTGATTAGGCATAGTATATATACTAGTAGCTTGCACCTCTAAGTTAAGCTCCAGTCAGTCGATAAGTTCCATTGTGTTCGTATCATAGCTAGATGTAAGAAATTGTCCGGCGGCTAGCTGTGTGCTTCCAATGTTATATTTCATTGTAAAATAAAAATAAACGTTTTTTAAAAAGTCGTTTCGGCGGCCTTTTAATAAAACTAGCTTCCGTTTGAATTTGATTAATTCAATATTAAATAATATATGCAAATTTAAACGTCGCCGACCTTTAGCGTTATCAAGAACCCGGCGTGTTCCAGGGAGATAAGCTAGCGCAGACCGAAGTTCCGCCCGTGATAACAGCGCTAGACAAAGAAAAGCCGCGCGCCGCCTCCCCACCTATGAACATCCAAAGCCGTATAAAAGCGGTTGCAGAGCTCATTTAGTCAGATTTTCTATACAGATTTTCCAGACCGATTTCCCCAGTCCGACTCCCGTTCCCAATCATCCCTTTCTGTGTTCCTGTCCGGTACGGAGAGATTTTTACAGAGATTTTTTTTCCAATAGGTCGTCCTTCCAGAGAGTTCCTCCGCTGACTCTACCAGTACCTGGGGAACCGTTCCGAGGTTGGGTTTAATTCAGTGGTTCCGAAAGGACGTCTGAAACGCCAGCTAATTTTTCTGTGAAAAACCTGATAGCTAGTTCAATTCAGTGGTCTCAAAAGGACGTCTGAAACGCCAGCTAATTTCTCTGTGAAAATCCTGACAGCTAGTTCAATTCAGTGGTCTTAAAAGGACGTCTAAAGCGCCAGCTAATTTTCCTGTAAAAAACTGATAGTTAGTTCAATTCAGTGGTCTCAAAAAGACGTCTGAAACGCCAGCTTATTTCCCTGTGAAAATCCTGACAGCTAGTTCGATTCAGTGGTCTCAAAAGGACGTCTGAAACGCCAGCTAATTTCCTTCCAAGAACCCGTACCGAAATCCGTTTGCGAATCTACAATAACTAACGAAATGTTCAAATCCCAGCTTCCCTTGTATTTCAAATTTGGCACTTCGCTATACAAGCAGAATTAAAAGCTACAAGCTATCTAAATAAAATTTACCTGTATTAACTAGCGAGATTTGCAGCAGCCGACTTGCCTGGGAGCCCCACGGGCTTGGCCTACGTCCCCGCCAAAGAACGCACCTGGAGGTGTCAAGGTTAACAACCTCGATAACCACGTCGTTCTGGTAAATCAGCTTCCGACCAAAGCCCCGCCGTGCGGCGAATCTCTCGGAGTGTTTTAACAACAAACTGTAGTTACACAAATAGGATGAAAACTCGCGTTAACAGATCTCACGCAGACGCGTCGATCGACTCCGAGCAAGAAATCCGACCGCGCACGACGCTTCCGAAGTGGAGCGTCTTCGACGTCAGCAGATACCCCCAGCACGGATGTGAAGCTGGTTGCAGCAGCCGCAGGAACCAGCGACGTTATTTCATTACACGAATGTTAATTTTATTCAATATACATCTCATTTTTCTTATTACACGAATATTTAATTTTGTATCATAGCTACACAAAATAAATTGTTATACAGGATACTCCGTTGGTGTGTTTTGCTTATTTGTGGTATATCTGAGCGAACGATTGAACGCTTCTCCGATATATGAGCTATCCCGTGGTAAATAAATATTAATACCCTTATAAAGAAGGGTTGAGTATTACAAACTAAACCAAACTTACTAAAAGAAGCCATTGAATAAATAGGATTTGAAGTTGTGAACATTTGAAATGTTCGCCATAGAGGCACAAAAACGCCTCCCTCGCTACCGTCGGGCTAGTCTCAAAGTCAAACAACAACATTTGTAAGTATCGAAGCTATAGTTATGTTCACTTTACCTCATTGGAGATTTTCGCACGCCGCTGCTGATTTTAAACAGATCGAGAGAAGAACGCGTTGAGTTTCTTGAGCGCGTAACCTACGATGTAAAATTGTCTTTCTGGAAGTATTTTAACGGCCCTTCCAGCAACCTTATGGCTTTTGCTGGATCGTGAACTTCCTTGACATTAAGTTATTTGTGGTTCTAATCATGTGCGGTCTTAAGTAAGAAGAAACGTTATATTAAAGTCGAAGTGTCGCAAAAATCAATCAGTTTTTCACGTGTCTTATACGCTGAAACGACGTTGTATTAACGTTAGTGTTTAGTTAAGTGTTAACGTTATAAGCACGTTACGTCTCAACCACAACTTCAACTTGCTTTTTACGTTGAAACGATATTTAACAAAATTGATATTTTATTTAGGTCAAGTATTAACTACAGAAAAACGATAATTTTTTCTGAATAATCTTTAGTGGTCCAGCCCAACAGAATAAAAAGGCTACTTCATTGGATAAGCTAAATCCCAAACAGATCGGGTAACTGCTTCAACACTATGTAGTTCCACTCACAGTCGACACCTTAAATGGGAAAAAAATTAAACTTAGTGGAATATGAGGCGTACTACCTACCATATATTCCTCTAACGCGATTCTGCCAGCCTCTCTTAAACTGTAATAATCAACACACAACGTTCTGACTCACAGATTTTCC
Source organism: Agriotes lineatus (assembly GCA_940337035.1). NCBI lineage: Eukaryota > Metazoa > Arthropoda > Insecta > Coleoptera > Elateridae > Agriotes > Agriotes lineatus. The sequence continues at coordinate 121,687,997 of OW679201.1, read as the reverse complement.
AATTTTATCAGCGACACAAACGGCGATCTAAACAGTGAATCCAGATCGCCAAACAAAGGGCGAGAACTGCTTGTCAGCATTCTGTAACATTCCACTGTGGTGTGGTAGCATAATGTATTTTCAATTGGTCGGGACCATTATGTGAGCAATGACCTTACGCGTGATAGGTGCTCTGAGCATGCTCTGAAGAAAGGTACAACTTTCGTGTGTTTGTGAACGTTATGTCAGCGTTTAACATTAACCGCTCGTCTAAAATACACCTAAAATCAACGACATCAAAACGTAATGCAAAAACTTTATTATCACGTTGTTGTAACAACATTATATCGACGTTACAAGTCGGCTACTAATCTAATAGGCGTTTTCTATTAACGTAGTATTAGTAAAATTTTCGTGTTTTCATAAACGTAAAATCTAGGTTCTACATTAACTGCTGGTGTAAACAGCTCTTAATATAAACACGTTCAATAAACGTCATACCCAACACGTTTTATAAACGGAATAATTAAGTTCGTAGTAAAATACATTTCTAAAAATCAAAGCTTAATTCACGTTGAGAAAATGACGTTAACTATTGGATTAAAATTTAACGTCTACTTTTCAACGAATAACGTCGTTTTAACTGTGCACACATCATTTCTACGTACTTTAAACGTACGTGTGCCTGCTGGGTAGCCGTCTTCGTGAGTGAACTATATCCAGGATCTGCCATTTTGAGCAGGTATTCGACTTCTGCCTTTGATTCGTTATCGTTATTTAATGCATTGCCACTAAAAGCATTCGTTTGGAATGCTCACCATCATTCACTTTGAATGCAATATTTACGAGTTTACGTTGTACTATTTTCAAGATACTGCTCATTATCCGCCTAACGAACCCAAATTTAGAGCTCCTCCCCGTTTGGGAGGGCTAGTCGCCATTTGGAGCCATAGCCGGCTTACCACTTTATCAAAACTTATTTCCTTTGTATTGAATTTTGTAATATTTTTGACGTTATGTATTATTCGTGCCCTAAAGGTAGCTACAGAAGGTCAAGGATTCACGAAATTTTCGAGAAATTATAGACAAATTAAAACCACAAAACAACATTTTGGTCTATTTAGATATATAAAATCTTTTTAAAATAAGAAACAATTATACATAAGGGGAGGGGGGGAGGGGATTGGCTACCAATTTGATAGCTGCGTTTGTTAGGAGCGGAGCGTTATTCTATCGAACTAGATTATCGATTTTCCTTAGGTCTGCGCCGCATAGTGGTGAAGATTGAAACTGGTGTTTCTGTAACTAAAGAATTAGTGATAAAGATGGCCGTTCAATGTTGCCAAATTCTGGGCCTTAATGGTGATTTTAGAAGTTAATACAACCCTCTGGGGAATTTCTGGAGTTATGTGGGGTTGTGTTAGTGACTCAAGCTGGTAGTTCACTATTATTGACTCTTAAGCTAGGCTCTTGGCTTATTTTTGGCGTCTGTATCAAAGCAAAGCTCTCTCCTTATACAGGACGTTATCGGTTACGTGGCTTCAAATTTCCGGCTGAAGCTGGAGCCAGCGACGTGGGACCTTGGAGTAAATCCTCAGGTGTCTCTCGGCATTAAAGGAGGCGGTAAATTCGCTCTAATAAGGGGTTATGGAAGCGAACGATTACTGTAGTCAAGTTTCATAACCGAATGCCGTGCAGAATCAAGCGTTTTACCTTCTTTTAAATGTTATTATGACCCGAGGGTCGAAAAACGCCGAATGTAGTGAGATATTAGCTACGCGCAAACTTTAAACGCATTAATTGTTTTTTTCAATTGATTTGCGATAGGCTAATGTTACACCTTCAGTCTGTAATTTCGCTGACGTGGGGTTCAGGGAAATTCTCGTAGTGGTAACTGATGCAGGCGAGCCCTCAGCTGACCTCTGAGAACTTCATGTAATTTTTGTATGTCAAATGTAGTATTAAATTACTTCCATGTTTAGATTTATTGTGAAAAATACTATGCGCGATTTCAGTAATGTACATTTTCCAAGCAGATGAAAGCAAAGGTACACTCAGCGTACCGAATCTTGACTATTTTTAAAGCTACTTGGAAGGGTTTTTTCTTGTTGCAGCTTTCCTACACATCACGGATCAGTGAAAACCACAAGGTGGTAGCTAAAAATCAATAATATACTTTCATAACCCCTACATTTTCAGATTAAGGCCATCTCACTGCACCCAACCTCTTAAGCAGATAGTAACTAGGTTTGCACAAAGTATCGCAATATCTTAAGTGGCAACGATTTGGGCACACCCAAAAATAGTGTCGTCAGAAGGCGCGTTGTGTGAAATGTTGGGGTAATCATGCAAGCATGTTCTTGAGGCAACGAATCAAGAAGTAAACTGCGGAGAAAACCGCCCTGCAACTATAAAGGCTATTCTGTTTAAAACGACATACAAAAGGACAATTGTTTCTTTAAATGAACTTCAAGTTAAAGGCCCAACTAAAATTACTAGTACTCAAATTCGTCAACATGGAATCGCTTGCATAAAAGGCGAACTAAAACAAGAGAGCAATTTGAGATGCGAACAATTCTCACCAGATTCAATTTTTCACTCTCTCACATCAACAGCAGCCAAACAAAATGATAGGGGAGATGAATATAATTATGTATCTTCTGACTTTCCTTATCACAATCGATATAATATCAAATCCCAGACTTAACCAGACTTAAAATATCAATCTGGAACGCCAACGGTCATTTTATCAACCGATCAGTAGTTTACTCATACTTTATAAGAAATTGAAAATTTGTTTTTAGGGAGAACGACACCAATTATCTAAGAATCAATTAATTCGCCACTAATATACTTACCACGATTGAACAGACGCATCGATTAGCTAAACAAATTAAAGATAATCTAAAAAATTACTCCAACATCAACAGACTCCAGCACTATTAGTCAAAAGCATTACGTAACATCTGTAATGCATTTGGTATGTCCCTAACTACATTAATCATGGAGTCCCTGCCCTTAATAAAAAAAAAATCAATCTCGAGTATGAGGTATCAAGACCAAGACCTCTTACATAGCAAAATCGGTGACAAACTTTCATGGAAAAATAATTCCAGTCTTCGATGGACTCTTCCACAGAGGTTGAACTAAGTCTTTGAAAAAAATTGTAGTAGTTTGATTACTCTACTACCCGGCAATACCAGATTTTCCAAGTTAATACTCAAGTCGTAAGAAACTGGAAAGATCTAAGTTTATAGTGCAGTGATACGCCGTTTTGTGATAAGAAACTCGTTCCCATTAAACACTTGAACAAATTTCTAAGCGTTTATCTAAGAATGCCAGCGGTTGCTGGAAATGCCTCTACTGTAAAAAGTCCAGTCCAATTGTTTACAAAAACTTGAAGTCTGTGAAAGGTTTCAAGGAACTGCTATAAAATTTGACTCCAAAACTGAGCTATTGGAGTTTGTAAACGGTCTCATAGGTTTGTCTCACAGTTAATTGTTTGCTGACATTATCAAGCCTGTCGATTAGGAATTACATTAAATTCGTTTTGGCGTAAATATTACAAGTACTCTGATAAACCGACAAGAAAACCAACTAATTCACTTTAGAATTGGATTTTCCTTCGCGGCCTGCTTTGAAGTGCCGCCTAAACACGGCATCTTTGAGAGCCCCGTTCTGCTGAAAACAGAGTACATAGTAATGTTACAGGAATCGGTGCGATAGCTTTCGATTGTGGTTATATAAAAGGCTTGAGCAACAATGCAAGCTGTCACTTAGTCAGCATGGCAAATTTTATAATAGTAACAGTGTTTTTGGCGGGGACATGGGGTTTTGGTAAGTGCGTTTATATAATAATAACGTTGAGTTTGTTTGCTAGTCGCCAACTCTATTTGCTTTACTTTCCAGATTTTCGGTAATAGTTTTTGAAGGGTATACGCTTATCTCTAAGACATGTAAATATTTATATTTATAAGCACTTATAGATGAGAAAGTCTTTTTTTAAATCAAAATTAAAACAGTTTACAATTTAAATTTGTGCGAGAGGCTAGAAATTATAACATTAAATTTTAAGCAAAGTATAGCCAAGTTTCAGGGTAGCAAATCGTCAGTATACAAAATATGCAGGCGACATTTTTGTCACGTTAATACTCGCATCTATCAAATCTAAAAATTGTATATTTTGTGTGTTAATATAAGTTTATCAAGAAAATTTTTAGCAACTTCTAGATCAATCAATCCATTGCAGAGAATAAATTGCGATGCTTTCTGTATTCCTTTTTTTAAAATATTTTTTCTTTGTTTATTTTTAAAGATACATAAGATTTGCTTTTATAAATGAACTATCTGAAACTTTAATTTTGATAAACTATGGATTTACATCAGTGTGTTTAAAACTCTAAACTATTTGGAAGAAAAATATTTATTAGGTAGGCATTTTAACAAACGCTTCGAGATAATTATATCTTTCCGTCAATCACTTTAGCATATTTATAAAAACAGTATACCTAATTCAAAATACATAATTATGTAGCTCTACAAATAGGTTCTGAAACTGAAACAGTTACTTAACGGATGGCAAATACATATCTAAAATAGTAATGTGTCGATTAAATGTTTTTTAATTTACAAATATCTTTCGAAATGGAATTGAATGACACTAATTTTAATTATTAGTAACGTATTTTGAATATTTTTGTACCTTTACACATATAAATCAATAAAATGTATATTTCTGCATTTTTCTTCAAATATAACATTGTTGCACTCCAATTAAGACAATTTTTAAGTGGCAGAAATTTATCAGTTTTTACTTGATCTCATGGTTATTGAATATACTATGTAGCAATATTAATCAATAGCAGACATGACCTCATGTAATTTGTTGTGGAAACTGATTGGTTAAAAGTGAAGGTTAAAAATGTGTTATGTGTTTACTCAAACAAAATCTATTCGGGTTCACTTGTAGTGGTTCGAAACGTGACTAAGTAGAACTTTAAAAATGACCATAACTACAATGTTGATTCAGTGTTATTTTGTGTATAATTCATGGCTGTGTAGAAGCTCCTTTATCGGAACACGGTCGTTGTGTAAACGCAACGTTAGCGTTTGGGTTGTAATATATTTTACCGGCAGTAAGAGCAGCTGTTTTATAACAAGGTTTTTGTTTCCGTTTCATTTACCTGAAAAAAATGTAGCGTTCTTTCCGGCAGGATTCTGTAAATTGTGCTCCAAGCTTAGCTCTCAGCTTCAGATTTCGTCGATTATTATTGTGGAAGCTTTGCTGGTATGGGGATTCGAGCATTGGGCACTTTTTGGGCATAAGAGTTACGCTCTCAGTTAATAAGTGCAACCTAATAAGTTATGTTAATGATATTCGTACCACAATCCCGGTAAAATAAACTGTAGCTGTACATAATATATAGTTACACATTTTACTGGTTATATATTGGCTTGTGTATTGCATCGTACTAATCACTGCTATGATAGCTTTAAATTGGGGTGGCCCTTTCGGGTAAATATTGCGTAATAAAAATTTATATTTCTGTACTGGTTAATTTGTTATTATATGCAGCGTTGTTTAATAAATTTAATGTACATGCGTATATTATTCAGTGTCTGATTTCGTTACTGCTACCATCTGTATTTCAGATATTGTGTTATTGACTGCTGTAATTAATCTGCGTTTATAAGTCCTTTACCCATCTGAGTATATTTGTTTTATTTGAAAAGCTTGTTGGCGCTCACGTTATTTGGAAATTACTTCATATAAAGAACTGCACACCGTCTCCACTGGGTCAAGCTGGGGAACCCTCAAATATAGTCTCGTGGCGTTGCAATATTTGAAAATGTTTAGGGAAACTATAGTCAACAACGCTTGGCGTTAACAAGTACTGGCTGTAGTTGACATAGCGGCGGCCACCAAAAGCGGTGATAATTTGTATTATGTGTCTTAATAGACTCTCGACTGGCGATTTATGGTGATAAAAAACTTCCACAACACAACCGCTATCAGAAACAGCAGCATTCGTGCAGGATTTATTACTAGCTACAGCTCACGCGCATGCTAGTATTTATAATTTATTACACCATACCTGCCATCACAATGTCACGGTTTCCATGTAAACTACATCGCGCGTGCATGAAATTCTAATTTTTGAACCACTAATCACGTTACTACGTTAAGCTAGAACTTTAAAAATATTCTTCTTCTTATAAATCTACAAAACATAATTAAAAGCATGGTATATCGGTAAAAAATTCACAGCATCTGGTATGTCATAATTGGAACTCGTTGTTTATCTTAACACTTTCATGCGTCTAAGAAAATTAGTTCTAGCTTTGGCAGCTTTACTTCGTTCCTTCCTCTCATATAAACACTGCGAGCCATTGTGTATAAAAATAATGCGAAAGTGGTCGAACTAACGATATGTTGTAAATCAACCGCAAATTTGTCTGGAACCGGCGTAATGATTAACGATTTGTCATAAAATTAAACAAAACACTGCCAACAAGTAATAATTTGTTTTCTACACAAAACCAAGAACTACCACCTATTGTATTACATCAGTAAGAAATCAGTGGTACCTTGAATTATTACTTAAGCGTTATTAATCTACCATTAAAACAACTTATCAGTACTATATGATCGCTGTTTGATTAGTTGGCTTTTAAACGTGTACGACTTCTAACGAAAGTGTTTAAGAAACCTTCGATGATTTCCAACTCTTAATCATCATCTTATTGTTTTGGAATTTGGCACAGTACTGCTTTCGTTAATCATCTTCTTCTTAATGTCCCATCTCCATCTAATGAAGGTTGGAAACAATCATGAAAAACCTTGTTAGGTCTTTTGCTGCTCTAAATAATGGATGGACATCCAGGCCAGTCGATCTCTGATGTTTTTCAAGCAGGAGTATTTTCTTCGCCCTATACCACGTCGCTCCCCGTTTTTTTTCCATTATTGGTTTTAGGAGATCATATTTGATATGCGGAATATAATGTTTGTTTTGTTTATTATTTAGCAGTAGTTACCGGTCTTGACGCATACGTTGCAAAACTTCTTCGTTGGTGGTATGATCTATCAACGATATTCGTTAAAGTCTACGGAACACCCACATTCCAAAAGCCTCCAATCAATTCATGGTGTTAACTTTTAATGTCCATGTTTTACAACCATACAGCAATAACGAGTACACATAGCACTTCACAAATCTTAATCGGAGTGTTAAGCGTAGGCCTGTATTTGTTAGTAGTAGTTTCATGCTATTGAAGGTAGCGCGAGCTTGTTCTATCCTGGTGCGAATCTCAACCTCCAGGTCCAGCTTCCAAGGTATTTGAATTTTTGCACTACTTCATTGTTGTTTTCCGTAGATTTATATTTTATGCTGAGGTGGTCATACTCTGCTTACTATCATAACCTTTGTTTTTTCGATATCAATCTTTAGTCCTAGATTGTCTCCAGCATTATTTTATTGAGTAACCGTTGTAGTGCTTTAGGGCTGTCAGCAATTATAGTAGTGTCATCAGCGTGTCGTATGTTTTTTAGCGTCATCTGATAGCGTTTGTACAAATACGCATTCGAAGTATAAGTTGAACAAGAGAGAAAGAACACAGCCTCGACGTACTCCCTTCTCGACAGCCGCGGGTTTAGTATCTTCAACTCTAACTACAACTCTTTGTTGCCAGTACAAGTTCTTAATTATTAATCATCAATTTGTAGTTATTTTAAACGATTCTAATATTAAAGAGTCGAATATTTTGCTAGTATCTCTCCCTTTGCCATTTACAAAAGTTTTCAGATGAGCTTCTGCATCCACTTATGATGCTAAGAGTTGATTTCTTTTGGTATATTAATTTTAATTTTTACCTCTTTTGTAGTAAACGCTTCTTGAGCATTTTGAGCGAACCCGCCTCTTGTCATTCGTTTAGACACAATTGTAAGCGCAATTTTATTTGCGGCTGGGTGACATTGGACAGACCAGATTACACGTCTCGCGAAAGGAAAGTATCCGATAAATTGCAAATTTCTTTTTTCCACCGACAGTTAAGCCTTGGCCTAGTGGGCAGAGAGGCGCTCACGGAGCGACTGCTTATGTTGGCGCAAGCTTTTGACCACGCCATGACACACTTAGACTTGGGTCTTCAAGTAAGTGACGCAAGTGGTAACGCTGTTGTGATTCGTGATTGTGGTATTTTGCAATCATAACATTACCCCTTGCAAAGCAACTCGATTTAATTAGAAATTTATTGAACTGCGCTATGCATACTATCATCAGGGGTTTCCGTATTTGAACGTTTATCTTAGGCATTTCCGCTATATTAAAACGTATTTGAGTAACTTTCGCATGCTGTGTAAATTTTCTGTTTCGTATCGCCAATTTACTGTCCTTTTTGAAGTGCCTACATGCTCAGATTTCAGTTATGTTCGAAGTGTTATCGTCTAAATGTGCGTATTACTGTATTTACCACTTAGTAACCACTTCAGAAAATTTGAATACCTTTTAGCAGTCTTTTGTTAACAAATTGAGGGCCATCTTCGGGGATTTTGTTTTGTAGTTTTAGTAAGGATTTTTAGCTGTAACTTTTTCTAAACTTTCCTAATAGACAATAAAGTTCTCCAAACCGTTAAGTAAAAGATTTGATCTAATTTAATAATTCTTGAATGTGTTTTCTCTTGATTCTGCAAGAGCTTTTAAAATCACGCACATTCTTTGCTATTATTCGAAGAGTTTGCCCGTTTGCCCGCCTGAATAATAATTTACAAGCAGGGTTTGATACATAAACTCGTCTTCTGTGAGTAAGTTTCCCGGTCTTTACCCAATTGTCATTATGAGCATAAACTTGTCCTTGCTTCTTCAACGACATTAACCCTCTAAAGGTAATATTTGCTAAAATTATCTACGCATACATACTTAGTAACTAAGTCGTTCCCATATTAAAAGAACTTGAAATCCAAAAGTTTTCCTTGGACAATAATATATTTTTGTATAAGTAAGACTAGGAAGCAATTGACGAGAACATTCTGAAAATAAATATTAAATTACATGGACATAATGTCACAGTAATAGCTGCCTAAGCCCCGTAGGATGACGAAAGAATCGACACCAAACAAGAGTTCTTCGAAAAAATTGACGAAACTTTAACAGGAATAGGTTATAACAGAGAAGTAATCAGGCTTGGGGATTTCAATAATAGAACTGGGCGGGTCCGTTTGGGGAGACAGTCAACGACAATGGCCGAAGTCTAATACGTTTATGCGACTCATAATCTAAAAATTAATAATGGCTTTTATAAACATAAAGACATTCATCAGTATACCTGGACCCAAACACACGTAATTTGAAAACAATCATTGACTATGTCATCAGTGAACAGAAAACTGAATTGCAATGGAATGATGTACGAATTTTGCGAGGGGTTACGTGTGGATCCGATCACTATCTTGTAAGGGCTAAAGTGGTGTTCCCTTTCAAAAAAGTCAACAAAGATATAGAGGCGGAAAAATCCGATAAGTTAGAAACAATTGAACTCCCCAAATACAACTTAGAAAGTTTTGTGAATGAAAGTACCACACAATTATAGCAACGACGATTAGACGAGAAACTGAAAACTGAACAAACCTCCACATTCACAGAGATATATAAAAACATTATTACAAGCTTACATGAATCAGCAAAAGAGGCAATCGAAACACAGAAAAACAAAGTAAGCAAAAAGGTATGGTGGATCGACGAAATTTAAGTGTTGATTCAATAGAAAAGACAGAACTACTTGAAGTGACTAAACACAAAAAACGAGGAAGATCAACAAGCTTATAAAGAAATCAAGAGTCAACTCAGAAGGGCAATAAATGCAGAGAAGAACAGAGTATGAGACAAAACTGCCAGGAAATAAGTGCATACATAGGTGGAAGAAAATTCTCAGAAGTATGGAGTTTCATAGGAAATTTTAAAAACCCGGGGAAAGGTAGAACCCACATACAAACTTATAACCAGAAGAATGGAATGAACACTACAAGAAGCTGTTACAGGAGACAAGACAAGAATACCTTAACGAATCTACAATACAAGGGATACACATACAAGGGGAAGAAGTGAAGATTCAGATAGATAGAGTGAAAAGAACTGTTATGGGCCTGAAAAACGGTAAAGTTAGTGGACCAGAAGGAGTTATATACCGAAATGTTGAAGAATGGAACACAAAACTGTTTGAAATGACAACGTATATAATCAACCAATGTTTGAACGGACATCCGGTTCCGGAACAATGGAAAGTAGCATATATCTCTTCAATTTACAAGAAAGGAGATAAAAGAAGTGTAATAATTACAGGGGGATATCAGTAACTGGCACAATAAATAGACTTTATGGGAAGGTATTACGAGATCTGATTGAAAATGATATTAAAGAGAACGAAGAAGAACAAAGCGGATATGTGAAATTTTTAAAAATATAAAAAAAACTGAAAAATTTATTTTTAGCTAAAGTTCAAGAAAAATGGGGGGTTTCTGGCCTTGAGATTGTTCAGTTCGCTAAAAATAACACGCTTTAAAAAAATCTCATTGAAATCTTACTTAGTTTCCGAAAAATAGCACTTTTTGGATTTTGACATTTCGAAAAACTCATTTTTTTAAAGAAGTAAAAATTACTCGTTATATATGATAGGGGCTAAATAGGTTTTTACACAAGCACAAATTATTGACGTAAAAATAATTTATTCCAAATTAGATTGATTTAATAAACTTATTTCAAACATCCTCTACCTTTTGAATTGGTCAAAATAGATTGTATTGATATTCCAAATTTGTTTTATAGATTCTAAATTTATCCAAAATTTACATATAGTGTATCATAACAATATATAAGTAACTTCTACTACCTAGGCAAGCTTTGAAACTCTCCAAGTGAGCCAGAACATGCCTACGCCAGTAATAACAGAGCTTATTTACTACGTTCTCTTCCTCCTGTTCTTGGCTTAGATCTAACCCCTTTCCTACTGTATCTATTGTCCGATCTTCTCATAACGTGTCCTGCTCACTGCAATTCTCTATAAATGTTTCGCTTTGTGAATCTTTCAATTACTCGTATTTTGTTATAGTTTCCTAGTCCTCTTTTTTATCTTTCAGTAGAAAGTCGTCTATGGGGCGTAAATTATTCAGATAGACCCCAGTAATGTCTATGCCTCTCTCGTCCCAGTCCAGGGTTTTGAACACATCTTCGGAATCTCATATATGTTCTTAATCAATTTTATGAATATGTAATCCACTCTGCAATCGCTTCTTCCGTTTAATAATGTCCCAAACTTCTACAGTGTTCAACGCCTTTTTGACGTTGATAGAAAGACCAATTGTAGTGTTGACATGTTTCCACGACTTTTCGTCTCATCATTTACAGTGCTACACCCCATCTGAATCCTAGTTAGTCTGACGTGTGAAATACCTCATCAACATGAACGTTTTTCTTCTTCTCCTTTCTCCCCCCCTTTATGACTCTAGAACGTCGGGTCTTCTATCCATTTGTTGCAGTTTTTGCCGTGTCTGGTCATATGTTTTACTTCAGCTATTGAACTTTTTTTGCCACTTATTTCTCCATACCTACTCGGTTTATTCCTGTAATTTTTTGCGTTGCGTATAAACCTAGTATATCCATATGTTACTATTGCTTCTATTGTTTGAGGCTAGATATGATTTATTGTTATAATCATGAACGTTGTTAATCGTTAATAATACCTACAATTAAATTTTCAGGACAGTGCGCCACACCAATACTGAAGACGGTGGATTCTGAGCTTAACTGGAGAATTATTGGAGGTTCTGAAGCCCCACCAGGATCTTATCCCTATCAGGTGTCCCTCAGAAGAAAGAAAGTGGGCCCTGACGCGCATTCGCACTATGCTATTGTGAAAAGCTTCAGTTCAGAAATGTGAGTTCTGGCATAATCACACTTTTTTCCCTCACTAAGCTTATTTCTTTATAGTGGTGATGCGATCAACCCTGACATAGTGGCTGGATACCACACCTGCGGAGGCTCCATCATTAGCCCAGAATATATCCTCACGGCAGCCCATTGCGTCTCATAGTAAGTTACACGGCAATGAAAAGTATGGAAGTGTCATTTGGGAGGTTGAGGAAGTACATATCATTCTATTTTTACTTTCATTGAGCATTTACTCCAATACGTTATGCGCACTTTAAAAACATCTTTAAAATACCATATAGACAGATATGTATGCTGTACGTTTTGCAATGTTCCAGGGTTTTACAAGAACGTCCCATAATGTGCCACTAATTTTTTAAATAAAAATTATTGATCACATGCGAACGTATCTCTCTTAAATAATTTAAAATATAAATAATGTTACTGAGGGAAACATAGTTACGGTCCCACAAAGAAATAAAATTGCTCCAGGTAGCTCAAAGAAGGAGGGGTGGGTTTTTGGCTGTAAGAAATGTTCGCTCTCATAGATGAAAATCAGTTGTACCCAGAAAGTACTTGTAAAAATTCGAGCAATTGTTAGGCCCCATCTGTTGTGTCACACTACCAACTGTTGTACATGTAGTCTAGTTTTTTAATGTATAAAATAGACCGCTTCCAGACTTTTTATTGTTCTAAGCAGTATAGCTAAAGGCAATTGTGTTTCAGCGAATCTCCCTCCGACTTTTACGTGGTCGTTGGTTCTACCAAGCTGAACGACGGAGGAGCCACTTACGACGTAACAGAGCTGTACTGGCACAGTGGCTTCAGCATGTGGCACGGCCAGAACGACATCGCGGTTCTCAAGGTAGCCCCCAGAATCGCTTTCCTAAAAAACGCTGTAGACTCGGTTCTTCTGGAAACAGAGGAAGTACCCGCCGAGGAGACGGTGGTGCTTAGCGGCTGGGGCACCGTCGATGGTTCTCAGGCAATCCCGAACAATTTGCAGCACGTCAACCTAAAGACCGTGTCCACAGACCACTGCGACAGCATGCACCAACTGCCCGTCACCGACATCCAAATCTGCACCTCCACCAAGACTGGACAAGGGGCGTGCAAGGGAGACTCTGGCGGGCCCTTGGTTAAAGTTTACGATTCGGGCGCAGTCAAGCAGATAGGGATCGTGTCTTTCAATCAGAAGTGCGCGAAGGGCTATCCGGATGTGTACACTAAGATAGCGGCCCACTTAGACTGGATAAAGGAAAAATGTGATAACTGTGTTTAGTGGCAATGACTTAGAATGTAATTAGATGTTAGGTAACAGTGAAATATATTTTTAAGTATCGGGCTATCGTAAGTTTATTCGTTTACATTTATTAATTTTTATAGCTTTTACAGAGACAACTTTACTTTATTAAAACGTAATAAAGCTGTACAATAGATCAAACCTTGTCATATTTTGAGTAATTAGTAACAATACCACAATGTACTGAACTTAGGTTTATTTCAAGCTTATCGCCAGTTCGACTCAACCATAGCGAAATAAAATTAGTCAACTAAGTCAATTTAACTAAGTATTTAGTAACTAAAGTACAGGGTATAAAGTAAAACCAGAGACCTAGACAGCGACTATTGTATATCCTGTAATTCAATTTATTTTATGAATTCCTTTGGTAGATACAATTTAAATTTAATTTGTTAACATATTTGCAACAAATTGTTTTCTCATATGCTAAGCCTGAACATAGATGTTTACAGAATTTCTGCTTAAAGTATAATTGATTTGATTTGTAATTTTGAAGGCTAAGTTTGTAAACCCTTACATGAGGTATGAAAAGTAATAGTGTTTGTACAATCAATTTAAATGTGTTTATAAACAATAAATTGTCCTATCTGATAGAGATTTTATGATATAAAAGATATTAAAATAAAATTACACCGTCCAAACTATTTGAAATGTTGTTATAGCCACCTTTGTTGTAACCTACAGTTGTTGCAACTGCCCATTTTGATTTTGCCGTTTGCGGCTTTGAACCTGCTTCCTTTTATTGCTAACTATGGATTTTGAGAGCTAAGCTAACTTTCTTCAGTAGTTTTCAAAAGGTGACACGGTTGAATTTTGGATTGGTGAGCCCTTCTTCTGTGTGTGTCAGCAAGTTAAATCATTTGAGTGTTGGTTGTGGGTCCATTTTTTAGTTTTTTAATAAAGTCATTGAGTGTTAGGAATCTTTTCCAGCTTTCTGAAGTGATGGGGCAGTTATTTTCAACCATGGTGCAAACCGTGCATACTTAATTTTTTACTGCACGTTATCATTGGGCCGCTCTCTACCTTAATTTAGGCGTTTTTTTTTGAGTTACTGGTATTAACTATACGATTCGGGTTTAAACCGGTTAGAAATCGCTTATCCCGCTTCGCTACATTCACATGCTGAATTTGGCCAGGCGAACATTTTGTTTGTCACATGGATCGCTTCCGCTCGTCTTAGGCGAAAATTGTCATGCAGATTACCAAAAGATTTCTTGCTTTTGAGCGACTTCCTGTGCACCTTTTTGGTTGTCTTCTCCACCATGTATCCGGTGAAGATGCCCGAGGAAAACCAGGTAATCCTGGCTACGTTAGGGCATTAGTTCTTTTTCACAATGGCAGCCAGCGAAAACTAGTTAAATTTATTTTGATAAACTACGTTTCATACTTTTAACTTTTTCGAACACCTATCGACAGACTTGCGTTCTATTTCTCAGGCTATAAATTGCCTTTTTATCAGCTCCTGAAAGGCTTCATGCCTTATAAGACCAGTTTCTCTTTGATTGACACCTGCGCAGATGCACTCTGATGATGCAAGCTGCAAGGTCTTGCGAAACGTTGGTGAATATGGATGCACAAACAGCCTAAGTATCCTCGTTCTCAAAATACTCAAACAACACGAGCCACCAAAGAGCATGACCATAGCGCGGGTTTTTGCTCGACTTCACAAGGTGCAAGGCACATTAAGCCAGAAAATGCTGGGTGTTCATATACAAATACTACGCGGTCTAAGCCGAAATTCTAGAAGAATAATAATTCGAGTAACCGCGAAAGCCTCAAACTAATAAACTTGCAATTTACTTTTGGCCCAAAATTTCAATTACTTCTTTTTACTAGTGCTTAACTGTGTTCATTTTATTTTTTAACCTAACGTAGCTCTTTAACATACAACCTTCTGATTCGTATAGCATTTAGCAATCCAATTTAATATTTATGTGCCCACTATGACCCAATTGTTTCTTTTAATCCCAGGTTCTTTTGAAATGACGAGTCTAGTTTAATATTTATGTATCCAGGATGCCACAAATGTCCATATTGTTGTTTTATGCAACTGTATTCACACAGTTTGGATATTATAGCTTGCTATTGGTCCTTATTACTGGTATATTGTTTTATTTGACCAAGCCGATACCTGCTCTTTTTTTGTGTAAGCTAGTTTAAACTAGAGGCCGTACACGGAAGTGAGTTTAGTCTGGTTTTGTTGTGATGGTTGACGATTGCCACGCTTTTATAATTTACTTCACATTTTATTATTGCCTGATCTTTACCCATGATAACAAATCGCCGAGAGTTTGAGCTAGTCTGGGCTGTGATCGCCGTTTGTTGAAGAGTGGTACATTGTGTCATTTGGTACAAGACAGCTTAATAAAATAAGGAGATAATTTGTTAAAATGGCAAAAATATAGTCACATTTTTAATAATGTATAGGTTAACATAAAGATACACAGGCTTACCTAATAGTAGGGTGCCTTGATGTCAGTTTGACGTATTTGTCCTTGCGCAGAGTACGGACAAAAATAGCTTCCTGCTTTTCTCAATCTCATAGTAAATTAATTATTTAAAAAATGTTTATAAGACTTATAGTTTGCTAAAATGCTACAATTGTAATTTTCCTTGCTCATTTTTAAACTTCGATGTGATTACTTTGTGGTCTCCTTAATTTTAAATTATACGTGAAAAATTTATCAATAGGCAAAGCTTAAGGTGGACGAAATTATCGAGTAAGCCATTCGAGAGCTTTAGTTTAGAATAGTTTAGTAATAGAAAAAAAGCGTTAGTAAGTACTTTAAATTAATCTTTTCGTTGTTTATAACTTTGTAACTAACAATAAAGAGTTAAAGAAAAAGAAAACAACATTATAGAACAATGGAAAAACGAGATCGAAATCAACATTTCTCGATGTCGAATATTCGAGACGAGATTAACCAAATTTGCGATCTCGATAGTAGTTTTAAAATCCATATAAAAACGAAGCCGAATCAACTTCTCCTGTTTAAAGATTGGGAAATTGTAATAGGTTCGGTGCTCGATCTTTTGTGGACGTTGCAGTCTGTGTAAAGCAAACCCACATATTCTGGTCTAGAACCAGAGGCCTTACCTGAACCAGCTCTACTGTTTTTCCCTTTCAACTAAAGTGCCATAAATAGTGTCAGGAGAAAACCAGAACGTTAATACATGAAGCACGTGATTATTTTGGGTGTTAAGCAGTCGCAACTTTCTCAATTCGATATGCACAATTGTACATATTTATATTTATATATCGCACTCAGCCAACAGCCGTTAGGCCAATTATAGGCGTCGCTGTGCATTTATGAGGACTTCCAACCCCACTAACGACTGTCATGATGTTTTTATGACCGCCGGGACAGCCGTATACAGAGGCGCCAAGAGATGCAGCCGTGAAACTCCCATCCAAGTTCTGACCAGAGAGAGCGTTGCTTAACTCTGCTGATCGAACGAGGACGCTGATTCAAGCTACACCACCCGGGACCTGTTGTGATGATTATGTTGTAACGCCTATGTTATGTTATAACTAGCTGAAGCCCGCGGCATATGCCGCATTTAAAATGTAGGACGAATCTAATAACTTTTGTTGCACTAAAGAAAGTTTTAAAAGCACGCTAGAGATTGGAAATTTTTGGATAGCCTTCAGGCCACTTTCCTACATATTGGATACAGCCGATACTGCTGAATTGAATAGTGTCTTCTTTTTTACTTCCTTTTACAATAAAGGAAGTATTGGATTCACCCCAAAAATTCGAAATTGAGTTTTCAACAGATCTTCACGTTTCAGAGTCTCCTGAACCCAAAAAACATATATTTTTTTATTGGTCTGTCTGTGTGTGTGTGTATGTCTGTGTGAGGGTCTGTCTGTGTGTGTGTGTGTGTCTGTGTGAGTGTCTGTCTGTGAACAGAATATCTCAAAAACGAAAAGAGGTATGGGGTTGAAACTTTATATATAAGTTTTGTGTACTATGTAGATGCGACAGCAAGCTTTTGAAGAAAATCGCATAACTGGAAGTAGGTGTTTACTCTTGTGATTTTTCAGTTTTTTTTCGATTTATTCAAAAACGGTTCTAACGATTTTTTTCAAACTTCTCATTTGTATTACATTTTTAATGTGTATTGATGTGAGATAGGTGATTTTCCAGTTGAACACCTCTAAAATGGGTTTCTTTTGTTTTTAAAATTTTTTTTTATTAACTCCTATTTTAAATAGAAGACCCGGTATATTATTACATTTTTGAATTCAGCTTAAAATTATAGAGAAAATTTGTCTCTTCACCTAACGCTCTATTTTGCACCGTTTTTGTACAATTTGTAATTTTTGAAAATTTTTGACCAATGCTTAAAAATTTAAAATCAAATTTTTGACTAATTATAAGATCACTGTAAAAGGAAGTTGTGTGCGTGTATCACACCAAATTTTTCTGTTCAGTATTAAATGATAATAATTATTGTTACAATGCTGTAAATTGAATTAGTGGAAATGTCACTGGGACAGTTTCCAAAAACTAAATTCCTGGAATTTGCTGATATCTTCTTCTTCTTCTTCTTCTTGGCTGTTTTAGCTCTGGTTTCGGCGGCATAAGTTAAGATGGGTCTGACGCAGGTTTTATAGATCTGTACTTTACTTTCAACCGACATGTGCTTATTTGTCCATATCACGTCTCGTAGGTAGCCTGATATCGCAGCCGCTTTCATTGCTTGATTGCGAACTTCCTCGTTTAGGTTTCTCATGCTAGATGTGTGTACACCTAGGTAGTTAAAGTTCATAACTTGTTCAATCATATTATTATCAACGGCCAAGTTACATCGAAGAGGTTCTTTCGAGATAGTCAATGATTTTGTTTTTTTTTTGTTGATACTCTCATGTTAAATTCTTCCGCTGCTGTTTTGAACCTAAACAATAGTCGTTGCAAGTCATTTTCATATTCTGCCAGGAGCACGGCATCATCGGCGTAGCTAGTGATGTAAATTACCCGGGTATTTATTTTTAGGGGTAAATACCTGGGGTATTTATCCGGGTAAATACCCAAAATGGGTATTTAAGCGGATATTTATAGACTCATTTACAAATATTATAATCTAATGTATCTATCTAATGAGTATAATTGATTCATAACTGAAGGTACTCTATTCGAATTTTATAAAAATGTTTAAGAAAATAGCTGAACTGAGAACATTTACTGCCCAAAATACAGATGAGGACATAATTATACAGGTTTTGCCTAAAATTGTACGGAACATGGCAATTCCATGAGTTGGAAAAGATTCAAATACTAATTACCATAAGAGTAACCGAAATGGAAAATGCAATAAATACTTTGGTAGCTAGGCAACAAGTAGCTATTATACCTACTTGTTGCCTAGCTACCAAAGTAATTATTGCATTTTCTATTTCGGTTACTCTTATGGTAATTAGTATTTGAATCTTTTCCAACTCATGGAATTGCCATGTTCCATATAATTTTAGGCAACCTGTATACAACAGCAATGAGATAGCATGAAGAAGAAACAGAATTCAATGATTGAATAAGAAAGAGATGAACATACAAACAAATATTTGAGTAAACTTGATGTTCATTTTAATTATGGCATATGTCAACAAAATATGCCTACTAAAATAACTTTTTTTACGGTTATCTCTTATTCAAGTATTATGTGTTTTTGCTCATGCTATCTTATTGCTGTTGCATACTTATGGTCCCATCGGTATACAGCGTTGTTTATATTATTTTGTGGTATTTTTTGCCTTATTAAGATTGTTTCGTAATATGTCTATCAGTATATATTAATGTTAATAATTATAAGGATTATTTCTTCAAATGAATGTTATGTTCATTTTTTAAAAATGGAGTCAGAGCCGTCAAAATGTTTTTTGTAATCTCTAACAGGCGCAATTTATTGCGTCTAACTGTTTATTTCCACAAACTTCGGCAGCCAATGTTCTTTCCCGATAAATGAGTAATTTACCTGGGTGAATGCTTATTCAATGTTACATTTAAATTGTTATTTTACATAAAATATTCCAGTGCATTTATATGTAGTTTATTTATTAAGATAACATTATGATGTGAGTAAAAGTTTAGCTTAGCTTTCTAAATATTACACATTTGATAAATACCCAGTGTTTAGGTATTTACCCGAGGCAGGGGTAAATACCCAGGTAAATACCCATTTATAAATACCGTACCCACTGGGTATTTACCCGACCCACATCACTAGGCGTAGCACACTATTTTTATTTCTTTATTCCCCATCTTATATCCTCCGTTCGCTGATATCTAAAAGCACTATATTTAGACAAACCTACAACTTTCTGAAAATAGGGGCAAATAAGTACTTATTTGCTTTTGGAATATCCCAAATATAAAGGAAATATTATGTTTTATTGTTATGATTAAAGCTGATAATTATATGCACTCAAATGTACGAAAATATGCGCATATATATGCATATATTTTGTTGAGTATATGCACCCAAAGTTATAATATATGCACATAATATGCTCCTCATTTTATTTTGAAAATAGGTAGGAGTATTCTAAATAATGTAAAAATTTTAATTATTTTGTATGAGTTTATTTAATTCCCTAATATTTATTCAAAGACGACATTCGTTTTAACGTTTGGCCATATAAACATGGACTGCCAACGCCAACTTCAGGTTGTAATCAACATAAAAATGAGATTTCCCGTAACCCCGCCAGACTATTATTCACCCAACACTCTTGAAGTGGATTCTATATTGTCTGATTCTTTATACATTGCTTCTATGGGAAAAGTGGGGGTATCTGGCAGTCTATGTTGATATAGTCAAAGATTTTAATAGGGACTCTCCCTTTCCTCTGCTTATTTCGATATGCGCACTGCACTCCAGCGGCAGAAAGTGAAAGTATATATCTCAATTGCACACAAACATTTAATTAATAAATTTCATGAAATAGTAAATTTAACAAAAAATCTTTAAAAGTTCATACATTACAAATTATTGCTAAATATAACCAAATATACAAAATCCAGAAAGTATGCTCAAAAACGTATAAATATGCAAAATATGCAAAGTGAAACTTGGCTTAAACAATTTGTTTTCACATAATTAGTATACATATGCGAAAAGTTTATCCGGTTTATCATTTATACAAAATATGCATTTGCCATATAAGCTTTAGTTATGATGGATAATTTGTAAACGTATTTAAGTGTCTACTTCCTATTCCAAAAACTCAGGTAATCAACCCCACCTGTAAAACTACCTGATATCAGCAACATTATTGCTTAAAGTTCTTGGTGTTCAGTCGCTCTTGTAATTTTGTCTTGGTGTATTGTTTATTTAGCTTGGTGTCTTGTTCTTATAAGTGGTGTGTGAACCAACATGGTAAGTAAAATGTCCATCATATTACTTACTTTTTCTACAAAAAATACCTAATTGGCTTAACTAATGTTATTACACATTTATATTTGTCAATAAATTTCCTGAACATATTTGTTAAGGACTTTATAAACTTTGCCGCTTCTCTTGCATGCTGAATTCATACTGTGCGCAGTAGACTCCCGTGCCGGCATCCGATTCCAAAAACACTTACGTTTCATCTGTCAACGTGGCAGCATGCAAACCGGTCCGCTCTACGGAAGCTAATTCTTGTAAATGTTCAAATGTTCCATGTGTTTTTTATTGCTAATAAATTAACATATTTCCGGCTTTCAACGAGTGTATTTATTCAGTGAAACCTACAATTCATACAGTCCACAAATTCCAAGGCGAGCTGGCAATCAGGAGTTTTTCAAATAACGGAAAACTGAGAAGGCTACAAACATTGGACCTTCGATCCCGATTAGTGCCACAAACATTGGTCCTACAGAGCCAGGATGGATTAAACCACATTAGGTCAGTGCGAGTCCAGTCAACAGCGACAGCATTCGACAACATTGGTCATTGGCAAGTACAAAAGCATATTCAGTTTTGTATTGCATATCGACCGCAAGGAAGCAGCGTTCATATTCGCAGCAACGCGTGGAACGAAGAGGGCACATGCGGTGCCCGTAACGAGAGGAAGGAAGACAGCAGACGGTAGATAGCCAAACGCCGAGTTTAGCGCCAAGTTCGTACACGTGGGCATTGCAGCTGCAAGCGAGACGGTAGTAGGAACAGAAAACCGGCAAGGCGGCACACACCAATATGTAAGCCTGATTTTCCTATGCATAAATTTGGTTTATTTCGTCTGTGTTTGCATGTGTGCATAATTTCAGCTGCGTATTATTGCGTAAACAAATGGTTTATGAGTCATATAAACATTTTAATTGCGTGAAATGCCAAGCTATTACGTTTGTTAGCGATATCCCCTGCATTTTCAAATTGCAGAGCCGTTTGCGTCGTTAAAACAGTCTCGCGTTCGTGGCGCAATTTGGTCTTGCGTAGTACACGGCCATCCGCGTCGTGATTCATTCCGATTACCGGAGGCGTACCAAATTCGCGCCAGAGGCGTGCGAAAGGTTTTATCGTTAAAGAATATTTCAGATTCTGCAAGTAGTAAGGCTACCGCGCGTAGCATCTTGCCTGAAATATCACAGATAGTTGACCCGTTGGGTCCGCGTACCAGAAGCGTACAAAATTCGTACCAGAGGCGTACGAAAAGTTAGTTCGATCTGTTAAATTGTTTTTTAATCTCAACAATTATGAATTCGCTTGTTAGGGCACGTGGCTCTATCAAAGGCAAGCTTACGAGTTTCGCAAATTACGTGCAATCTTTGCAAATAGTTCACGATGAAGATCAATTTTTATCTAGCGCTCAGATTGTTCAATTGCAGAAAAGATTGGATGCTATAGCTGCCGTGTTATCAGAATATTATGCAGTTCATGAGCAAATTTTAGAAAACAGTAAGGATGTAGAATCTGAAATGCAGCAACAAGTCGAATTTGAAGACTCTTATTTTCTTGCAATTTCACAAGCTGAATGTTTGATTAATGAATACAACAAACAGTCTGATGTTGCACCAGATCGTTCTGGATCTCCTAACGGTAGCGTAAGATCAACGCATTCAAATTGCAGTTCACATTGCAATAATCAAGCTGTACGCCTTCCTGCCATTTCTATTCCCAAATATTCAGGGAACGTTTCAGAATGGTTAGAGTTTCGTGAGATTTTTATTAGTTTAATTCATGAGAATCAAGCGTTAACTAATATTCAAAAGCTGCATTACTTAAAGGCTAGTTTACAGGGTGATGCAAGCCAAATTATAAAAAGTTTAGAGTTTACTGCGGGTAATTATACTCTAGCTTGGGAGGCATTGTGCAATCGATACAATGATCCAAAAATTCTGGTTCATAACCACCTCAAGGCCATTTTCGAGCTTGAATCTTGCAGTAAGGAATCTGCAACTAAATTGCGTACGATTAGCGATATGTTATTCAAGCATTTTGCAGCAATCAAATCATTAGCTACCGAAAGCGAGCTTCTTGATTTTGTTATAATTTATGTAGTTTCTAAAAAACTGGACCCCACTACATTTCGTGAATGGGAGGTCCTTAGAAACCGGTCAAGTTCTGACCTGCCTAATCTTGATGAGTTCAAGGAATTCTTACAAAATACAGCAAATCTTCTAGAAACTCTGGAAGTAAAAAATGTTAAGCTTGTACCCGAAAAGTCTTCCAAGGTACATTCGAAATCATTTGTGTCGGGTACCCCTTCGTGTCCACTTTGTAAAGGATCTCATTCCTTGTACAAATGCGATAAGTTTGTCAAGCTGTCTGTTCTTGACAGAAAGTCAAAGGCAAAAGAGCTCCGCGTATGCTTTAATTGCCTAACTCAGGGTCACCTTGCGAGCCTTTGTAGCTCCAAATATACGTGTAGAAAGTGCAAATCAAGGCACAACACACTTCTTCATGAGGATAAGCCTCAGAACGCTTCTTCTAGTCAACCAGGATCTGCGATGTCGGCAGAAACCCCTGTTGAACTAAACCAATCGATTTCTGCATTCTGTTCGAATGCTTTTCAGGTACTCTTACCTACGGCTACCGCTAAACTCATCGCTGATGATGGTACGCCTCACGTTGTGCGAATCCTGTTGGATTCCGGTTCCCAATCGAACTTCATACGTTCAGATCTGTGTAAAAGGTTGAAGCTTCCAACTCGCGAAGTCAACGTTACTGTTTCTGGCTTAAGTAAAGCCACTTCTCAAATCAAGGCTAGGTGTGATATCAAGCTGCAAGCCCCTCACACTTCATACGGCATTGGCCTATCCTGTCTTGTTCTCGATGAGATTACGGGTGTTACTCCAAGTTTTCGCGTCCAGCGAAACAGCTTCAAGGTTCCTGATAACATCAAGTTATCAGATCTGTCCTACGACCAACCGGGCACCATCGACATTCTGATTGGTTCACCCATTTTCTGGCAGCTCCTTTGTATTGGACAAATTGGTCTAGGCCCAAATCTTCCCATCCTCCAAAAGACTCGTTTTGGTTGGATTGTTTCTGGCCCTACAGGCCCCCCTTCTGCGTACCCTGTACAGTGCAATCTTAGCACGATCGAGGATGCTTCTGATCCCATTGCTAGGTTTTTGCAACTCGAACATTACCCTGAGGAAAAGGTCCGCACAAATGAAGAGAACGCCTGTGAGGCACATTTCGTGCAAAATACGCAACGAGAAGCGAATGGTCGATTCGTTGTCTCTATCCCTCTCAAGGAACCTGTAGAGGTATTGGGTGATTCATTGCAAATCGCTCAGAAAAGATTCTTATCAGTAGAGAATAGTTCAGATTCTGCAAGTAGTAAGGCTACCACGCGTAGCATCTTGTCTGAAAGATCGCAGTTATTTGACCCGCTGGGTCTGTTAAGCCTTTGGTGGCATGGTCCCACCTGGCTAAGCGAAGGCAAGGCATCTTGGCCTGCTTCCAAACATGTTCGTGCTGAGCTTCCAGAATTCAAAAAAGAAGTTCAGAGTCTTCCTGTAACCTCTGTTGAACCATTTCCGTTCAATCAGTATTCAAGCTTTGCTCGCTTACAACGAGTTATAGCTTATTGCTTTCGTTTTCATAACAATGCGCGAGCCCCCAAAGCTGATCGTCTTTCTGGGCCCCTTTCTACAGATGAACTGCAATCATCTATTGTAAGGCTTGCCAGGTTCTCCCAACGTGAGTCATTTCCTGACGAACTTAAACTGTTGTCACAGAGCAAGCCTGTGAAACAATCTTCTGCTTTGATATCCCTGAATCCCTTTCTGGATTCCGAGGGACTGCTAAGAGTTGGTGGTAGGCTCCACAACTCTCAATTACCCTTTGACAAGAAGTTTCCTCTAGTGATTTTTGGCAAACATCCATTCGCCAAACTCCTAGTATCGCATGAGCATCTTCGGCTTCTCCATGCCGGACCTCAAATGCTGTTAGCTAATCTCAGAGAACGATATTGGATCACCTCTGGCAGAAATATCGTCAAGCAAGTGGTTCATCAATGCTTACGGTGCTTTAGATTCTCTCCTAGGTTAACTGAACCCATAATGGGAGACCTGCCAGCCTCTCGTACTCAATCATCGCCCCCATTTCATACGACTGGTATTGATTATGGTGGACCTTTCATGATAAAGGATCGCAAGGGACGTGGTTCTAAACTATTAAGGTCCTACCTTTGTCTATTCGTTTGTTTCGTCACAAAGGCAGTGCACCTTGAATTGGTCGCTGATCTTTCTACTGAAACCTTCTTAATGGCTTTTCACCGGTTTGTGGCTCGACGAGGCAAACCGCTCCATGTCTACTCAGACAACGGCACTAACTTTGTAGGCGCTAATTCCGAGTTAATCGAATTAGGCAATTTTCTCGCGGAACAAAACCCTTCTATTTCCGAATCAGTCGCGAACGACGGAGTAGCTTGGCATTTTATACCCGCGCACAGTCCCCACTTTGGCGGATTGTGGGAGGCCGGAATCAAGTCCTCCAAACATCACATACGTCGCGTTATAGGTAACGCTAGTCTAAATTATGATGAATTTAGCACTTTGTTAGCACAGGTGGAAGCGACTTTAAACTCCCGACCCCTGTCTCCTTTGTCCTCTGATCCAAACGACCTTCAGCCTTTGACTCCTGCTCATTTCCTGATTGGTCGTCCGTTGGTGTCACTGCCTGATCCCAACGTAACTGAGATAGTCGAGTCTCGGCTGTCTAAATACCAGAGAATACAACAACTTCACCAGAATGTGTGGAAGAGATGGAGTAAAGAGTACATCTCGGAACTCCAACAGCGCACCAAATGGCGCACGCATCTTTCGGACCTCCAGCCTGGTTCCATGGTCCTCATCAAGGATGACAATCTACCCCCTCTGAAGTGGAGGTTAGGCCGGGTCACCGAGCTGCACCCTGGCCTTGACGGCGTTACGCGTGTGGCGTCAGTGAACACTGTGTCAGGGATAGTGAAACGATCCTTCGCCAAATTGTGCCCGCTACCTAGTGTTGTGAACTAGTGCGTTAGCGTTCAGCGCAGTTTTCGTAAAGCCTTTTGGCTCCCCATTGTTCGGGTTTTCTTGTACTAGATTAAGATCCATGTACTATTATGCTTTGTATATATGTGTGTTCATGTTACATGTTTTACTCTAGCTTTTACATGTCAACTCTGTACTGTTTTTATTTGAAAGGTTACCCTTTCCAAGGCGGGCGGTATGTTAAGGACTTTATAAACTTTGCCGCTTCTCTTGCATGCTGAATTCATACTGTGCGCAGTAGACTCCCGTGCCGGCATCCGATTCCAAAAACACTTACGTTTCATCTGTCAACGTGGCAGCATGCAAACCGGTCCGCTCTACGGAAGCTAATTCTTGTAAATGTTCAAATGTTCCATGTGTTTTTTATTGCTAATAAATTAACATATTTCCGGCTTTCAACGAGTGTATTTATTCAGTGAAACCTACAATTCATACAGTCCACAAATTCCAAGGCGAGCTGGCAATCAGGAGTTTTTCAAATAACGGAAAACTGAGAAGGCTACAAACATTGGACCTTCGATCCCGATTAGTGCCACGAGATTTCAAAAAGACTGCTAGTATTATTGCATATTTTTTTTTCAATTGATAACTGTAAATCAGTCTGATTTTCTGGAATCCTTCCAAATTAATTTTCGAAAACTTTACTAAAACCTCTTTCAAAGGTACTATAATACTGCCGCCTCATAACGATAATTAATATAATCGCATTTACAAAGTACATATTCAAAAACCTTTCTTAATTGTAAGTATTTACTTTAGTTCTTAATATTAAAAATAATGTTTTATTAAATATCACTACTTTAAATAAATTGAGCAATTTAATTAATTCCCAATTTTATTGCAATTTGTCATCTCAATCTTATTTCTCAATTTGCAGAACAATTCTACTGGTATTAAATTACCTAAAAATTATTTTATTACAGGATAACACCCAAGTGAGAAAAGAGTAACAATAAAATGTACTTATTATTTTATTATTAATTATAAAAATAAATATATATATATACAATTCCAATGTTTCATTAAGGTTGGCCTTCTTTATGTACATCGCTCGCATTACCGTACACTGCGGTTCACCTAAAAGAAGTCCTTAACTTCATACTTGTAACATAAATAGCCTATAGTTCCTATAAACTAAAATTAAGGTCTAACTGGTCGTCTATGGATGCACTTGTCATAATGGTTTTTAAATGAGTAACGTCAAAAGCAATCTAAAATTTTGAATTTTTACTTTTCTAGGTTGCACAAAAAATAGTATGCATTATTTGGATTAAAAGTGGCTCTGTTTGACTTGCAATTTTTGAGTTAATATATAATTAAAATAATTGCTTGTCAAACAAAGTGACACTTTTAATTCAATAAAACAATTACTATTTTGCTTGCAATAAACATTTTTATATAGAGGTTGCCTAAAATTGTACGAAACATGGCAATTCCATGACTTAGAAAACGTTTAAATACTATTTGCCATAAGAGAAAGTTAAAATATCAACGATTTTGTAGCCATTTATCATTATTATTTCTGTCATTCAATTTATACTTCCTATAGAGTATATTAAATATTAAGAACGGTAAGGACATTTTACCGATGAAAGACAATTGTTTGGAGGAGTGAAGCGACGACTCCAATTATTGTCTGAGATTGGTAATTCCATAACGTTCGTGATGCTCATGAGGTTTTTTGCACGATAGTAATGTATTTTTATTCAAACGTCAGTAAAATGTGACATTATGCAGCAGAATAATATGTTGGTGGCACTGTAAGTCTATGTCAAATTCGATGTTAGCAGGTTAGGTTCTGCATCGGTCTGTGTCAAAACCAAGAACACTATACTAAGGAGACGCAACTCCCGTTTCGAAGCAAACCGCTAAAAGTTGACAAATAAGGCGGTCGTGGTGTAGCTTTATTCATTCACAAAACTCGTGAACTGTCAATCTCTAATATTTACTGAGTGTAGCTGGAAATTCGGACCATGTTTTAACAATTAATAACACACTTGAAATACACTCCATTGGATTAACAACCGTAAACTGACTTTTAACCGGGATTACAGGTTAATTTAGCTCGCTTCCAACTCTCGAACAGCAGCGAAAACAAACGAAAATGACCGAAGTAGTTACACGCTGTCAACAGTGCCGCGACGGCTATCCCCGGCATAGGGGCCGCTTTTATATACAGCCGTCATAGGAAGTTGCATCTCCTTAGTATAGTGTTCTTGGTCAAAACTGATGCAAAACCTAACCTGCTAACCTCAAATTTTTACAAAAATCTAAATGTAAGCCCCAATTTAATTTTCATTGTAGTTAATAAAACCTGCTTTCTAATGCAGAACTTTGTTGACGACGGTGATAGTTTAGACACCACATCAACAATTACGTTAAAAAGGGCTAAATTATTTATGCCTGTACAACATTTTACCCTATATTCAATATTTATAATATCGGCAATGTCAAACTTCAACCACTTATCTACAAATGTGTTCACTTGCTCCGCTTTGTCTTCATGCAGTTTATTACTGCCAATCTGCATACTATTGTGCAACTCTAACAGAGCATTAGCTGCTTCCATCTCGGGTTGTTCGGTGCTTGACGGGCCTGTGTTTTGTGGTTCCTCCATAACAGTAGTAACACGATTTGTGAGTTGCTCCGTTTTCCTCTTTTAGAGCCTATTCAAATGCGCCTGTTTGCTTTGGACCGTTTTAAATGATGGCGGTTTGTCGACACTTCAAAGGGGCAAATTTTGGGAAGGAATTGCAGTTTTTTTCAGGCATCTGCGCTTGTCGACATAATCTACAAGTAAACAATCATATTGAAACTGAATACATTAAAAAGAATTGCCAAAAATCTAAATGTAAGCCTCAATTTAATTTTTATTGTAGTTAATAAAACCTGCTTTCTAATGCAGAACTTTGTTGACAACAGTGATAGTTTCGACACCACATCAACAATTACGATAAAAAGGGCTAAATTATTTTACCTCTACAACATTTTACCCTATATTCATTATTTATAATATCGGCAATGTCAAACTTCAACCACTTACCTATCTACAAATGTGTTCACTTGCTCCGCTTTGTCTTCATGCAGTTTATTACTGCCAATCTGCATATTGTGTAACTCTAACAGAGCATTAGCTGCTTCCATCTCAGGTTGTCCGGTGCTTGACGGGCCTGTGTTTTGTGGTAACAGTAGTAACACGATTTGTGAGTTGCTCCGTTTTCCTCTCTTGGAGCCTATTCAAACGCGCCTGTTTGCTTTGGACCGTTTTAAATGATGGCGGTTTGTCGACACTTCCACGGGGCAAATTTTTCAGGCATCTGCGCTTGTTGACATAATCTACAAGTAAACAATCATATTGAAACTCCTAAATTATGAAATTAATGGAGTAAGCTGAAGATGTTTAACATCAAGTGGCACTTGCTTAATTAACATGTATCTTTAAGGCAGCATATTTATGATTATTTCAAGCCAGTGAAAATACAAACTGGCAAGACCTACTTACCGGGTAATATAAAATCTTCCTTCACAAAATGCTTACTGCAAACTTTCATATGGGCCGACACGGGTTTCCCTATTTTTAAACGTATTTTCCATGTTTTGCACAAATTTTTATTATTGCGCGGAAAACCGTGCATAGGAACATTGTCCGTGCAATAATTTTTACACTGCAACACACAACAGTAATTATTACTTTTATTCTTTTTGGTAGAACGGACGCCATTATTGTAACCACCGTTCTTCCTAGAGGTAGTAAAGTCCACTTGCAAAAAGTTTATAACCATATTTTTGTACAAAGCTCCGAATTTAGGTTATTTGCAGATTTAATATTTATGTGTACATAGTACAAACATTCCTGTGTAATGTAAAAAATGTGTGTAAACCCTAACAAGAGCATTAATTGTTCTCTCCTTCCATATTACTGGCTCTTAGAAAATATCAAGACCACGCCCACAATCGAACTACACATAGACCACGCGCATAAATGTTTGACCTTGGGAATTGTTCTGCTTTATTATAGAGTTATGATTGACTTAAACTTTACTTTAGTTTATTCTCAATCGATTCTTTTTAAAATTGAATTTTAATTAACACATTTGTCCTTCTGTAATTATGGGTTATCAAGATTATTAAACTCCTAGCTCCGGTAGAAAAACACTTGACTGAAACACAGGTCGGATTCTTTATAATCTAGACTGCTTCTATTCTGAAATTTGATTTTCCTATTTTATCACAACTCGTGCGTCTGTCACCTGTCACTTCAAAATATTTTAGTGCAAAATTAATTACAAATACTTCCTCGTTACATTTTTGTTATTCAACAATATCAAATGGTAGGTACTCCCTTAATTAAAATTACCTCACTTCACTCTTTCTATATTTTCTTTGTTTTTATTTAAATACCTGTATTGTGTTACCTGTTATTGGACTCGACACTCTCCTCTACCAAGCCCAACGCATCCAGCAACTTCTCCAAGATCTCCCAACTTCCAAACCAATACCTGCACGAACTCCGCCAAAACCACCTGGATCCTCAAAGACTTCCTGGCCAAAACACGAAAAGGCACCTACCAATCCTCTCTAGCAGCAATGCCAGCAGCAAACATCATTCACGTCGTTCTACCAAAATCCTCAAGCCTCCGACACCCTGGTATCACAAACCTGGACTTGATGCAAGTTATAAGATGTCACTTCAATGACAAGCTTGTCGAATTAGAACTCCTTTAATGAAAACCTCCTATCCACCCCATAAATCGCTCACTCTGCTAATGATCTCGATGTAAACCACTTCCAGTAAAAACCATTCCTTGTTATCCAATTCATATGATGCAATGTAATTTGACAATAAACTCAGTTCAGCATCCCCTTCCATAAATGTTCTTTTGTAGATTATAACAGTATTACTTAGGCGTTCTCATCACATCCATTTATTTTAATCCTCTTCTTCTTCACATCTTTTAATCTTTTGAAGTTTGCTTTTTATTTACACCTCCCCAATTTCAGTGTAATTTATAACCCTGTTATATTCCAAACAGCTTTTTAAAACTTTTATAGAGGGTTTATTTTCATAATTTCAACCGCTTACACATTGTATGACATGTTTTTGTATCAAATTATTTTTACTTTCTGATCAATATCTCCTTAGTGATTTAGTTTAGCATATATTTCATAATCCAACACACTATAGAAACTTTATTATATTTCTCTAATACCCACTATGTTAAATGGTATATCTCGAAAAAGTATTTGTCATTAATTCCTCTTTTCATTTCAGATAAATTAAATTATGTTAAAATCCTATTGTTTCTCATGCAGCTTCATTCAATTGAATTTTAAATTCTATTTCCTTTCTTTACCAAATACATTTTAATAATTTTGATATCCATTTCATACTTAAATTCATCTTTGTAATTTTTAATACTGTATTCTTTTAACCTTATTAATCTGATTTTAAAACCTTGTAATAAGACCATAACAATATATAATATTTGAGAATGGAGAATTTTCGAATTCGAGATCGAGATGGGTAAAACCTCGTCTCGTCTCGTCTCACGGCAACACTATTAAACATATGCAAGAACTTAGTGTTCAAAACTATAAAAAAATGCACACTAATTTTAAAACACCTTGTATGTTGTACTGGCTCTCCTTAAAAATGTCACTGTACGATAATACAGTAAAACAACGTATTTAATAAATTATTTGAGATTAGTGTTCCGCCAGAATCGGTACAAAGCACAACAGTTTAACAATGACACGTGCAGTTCCAGCACTTGATAAGTGGTTGGTGATAATATTGATCGATTTATTGACATCAGCCGTTTGTAAGTTGTAATATCTATATTATTTTTAACCTCAGATATAATTAATTCCATGAAATACATCCTAAATACTTTTGATTTCAATAAAAATGTGAGGTAATTTTATTGGGTTAAATTATAGGATGATACCGCTTAGCAGGATTTGAGTAATTCTATTTTTTTGGATTTCGAACAATGAATGATTTGACTATTGCTAGTTAAAGTAAAAACCTTAGTTTTTTTATTTGTGTATACACGGCACATTGAACGCTGCATTATAGAAATTGCTACTG
Organism: Agriotes lineatus; assembly: GCA_940337035.1. Classification (NCBI taxonomy): domain Eukaryota; kingdom Metazoa; phylum Arthropoda; class Insecta; order Coleoptera; family Elateridae; genus Agriotes; species Agriotes lineatus. The sequence continues at coordinate 121,656,236 of OW679201.1, read as the reverse complement.
CAGTTGCGTACACCGTACACCAAGTTTACCACCCGTTCTGATTTTTTACCGGTTGCCCCGCGTCCCGGGACAGTGGCTGCCGGTACTCTAAATGTCCTCATTTTGAACTTTAGGGTAGAAAATTACAAAAAGTACAGTTGCAGAAACAAGTAGTCTATAATTTTTATTAAGAATATTTTAAATCTATTTTATTATTTTCGATAATGTTTTTGTAATAATAAATAATGTATTAATTAAGAACGATTTTCCATTACATACTTTGCCCGTCTTTGTTTTGTATTGCCAATTATGAAATATTAACCTCACTTTTTTGTAAGTAAAGCACAATTGCTTTTTTTTGCTGTAATTTCTCTGGAATTGTAAACTTTATTGCAGTTGCCTTGATAAAGAAATAATAAAGCTTGCCGAAATACTGGCTTGGATAAACAGAGTTTTCTTTTGAATTGCTGCCCTGAAGAACGAATCCCAATTACTGTATTGTACTTAATAATCACTTCTAAATACCTTTAAACATATTTTGAGCAAGAAAGCACCTTTCTCTGTACGCTCAATTGAGTTAAAATTAAAAAAAAAATTATCAGAACATAATTACAACTTAATTTTGAATGAAATAACTGACCAAAGAAATTAAATAACGAAGGTTTGTTTTGTTGGCCCATGGAGTTCTTAATTTACAATTTTACAACTATTACAATGCTAAATAAAAGGTGCAGATACATATCAGGCGTCCAACATATATTTTTCTGCTTTTAATTCTTCTGCCCTGATAGTTATTTTGCTGTTTAATACTTAACTTTGCTAACAAAAAGATTTTAGAGAGACGGATGGGGTATTAATTAATGTACGTCACGTACTCTAGATGATAGCTATCGATATCGGCTGATTCACCGGCCTTCTTGTATAATATCACCTGAGTGGGTAGTGACGTGTTGTTGGCAAAAAAATTGGTTTTTAAAAATATTTATCTGCAACTGCTTGGATACGGACTTATTAGGTCACTCTTTTGACACTATTTATGTTATGTAATAAAGTTCATTACACCACTAGTGGTGCCAGCGTTGTGTCATTATGACACCACTTTCGCACCCAAAGCGGGGAAGCCCCGGCCTGTATGAACGGCCGACGCTTTGGAGCCGAAAAACAATTAAGATACGATAAGCCAACTTACGTTATTCATGCGGCAAGCAAGCATATGTGAATCTAAATTGCCGATCCTAAAATGAACCGGGAAACACACTATATCAACGGAACGAAATCGGTTTTTAAAACAGCTAAATTATCAATTTTAGACTAAGTGAAACGGGAAAAGTACTAGTATTTGAAATACAAAAGCGGAAAAATGCGGAAAAGCGCTAAATGCAAAAATTTTCCTTACAATTTCTTCCATCAGCCCTAATTCTACGCATGGTGTAAGTTACTTGGTCAATCATACCCGTTCTTTCATTCCGTTGTTCTAATATTCGCTGTTTTCTAGTACGTCGATGCTTTCTGTTGCCCATGATTTGGTAATATAACCTCACTTCTCGTGAGACCACGTTGTACTTTAACTTTATATGAGCCGTTCGTAACCTGCTGCACGCCTGCCAATACGTTTGCTGTCCCCCTCATGTGCGCTGGCGCCACTTCGTACCTGTGATTAAGAATTCCAAGGTCCGGTTTGATTAGCTTCTGAGGTAGGTCTCGTTTAGCAGCTGCTCTGGTGCATCGAGCCACTGTGGATACTTTACGACCATTTACTCAAGGTAATCTAGCATTTTAGCCTTCGAGCCAAATTAGATAGCTGCCAGCTATAAACAACATCAAACTTTTTCTGATAATAATAAGGAGGCTTGCCTGGATATTGGCGACCTACTAAACTACTGAATTATTTTACCATGCAGGATTTTTATTTTTATTTTTGTTTTCCAACTTTACTACTATTTTGTCGTTTCCCGTTTTGTATCAGTATCTATCTTCAATTTTGTAATCGATAAGTTTCTTAGTTTGTGTATCATGGATTCTTTATCTTTCGCTTTTATTTTGATTGCTGTTATCATTATAATAGTTTTTCTGTTTTTATGTTTTTTGCTGCTATGTTCTGTACCGTGTGTCTTCTAGTTCTTCGATTTTATTGCTCAGTCATCCTCATTTCTTCTTTATGAACTTTTTAATACCTCTTCTACTTCAGTCCATTCCCCGATTTTTCATATATTTGCATTGCTATTCTCTTTTATTTCTTTAATGTTTTTGGAACTGGCTTCCATCAACTGTTTTACAGATAATACTTCTATATCATCTTCATTAATCGCTTCACTTCTTTCCACTGTATCTATATTTGCTGCAATTTACGATCTAATATTTTTTTGTCATATCTCAGTATGTTTTCTTCTTCTATAAATTCGGTTGCTTTATTTATTTATCTTTATTTTATCAATCAATTTTTAATTCGAATTGTTTGGCTACACGAAATTAATCTTTACGGGCGCTTAACTGTTATCGTTATAAAAAAACTAGTTTCGTATTTTCCAATTCTTGCATAACAATTTTATAACAGTCATATTTAGTTACAGCAACCACGTGTACAAGTTCAGCGACATGCCAGGACATTCGCCAATGCAGCTCTATCATGGACCTCTTGAACAAATCCAAGAAACCCCTGAGTGCCTCCATCGTCAACTTCCTTCGAACCGAGCAATGCGGATTCCAAGGAGGACATCCCAAAGTGTGTTGTGGTCGTCTATCTGGCACCCTTAAAAAAAGCTCAAAGGAAACAGACTTGCACAACCTGCAACTGCCTGTGGAGATTACAACAGAGAATACTAACGAGGCTATGACCAGCACGCCTTCGAGGATTCCCAGCTGGCAATTGGTCGAAAAGTTTAATAAATACTACGGCAGCATGGAATACTTCGACTTGTTCAGGAAACACAGAAGCCTTACTCAAAGTGAGGTTGAAGTAGAAGTCAGATAGCTTAAGGTGGATGCTTCAGAAATTAAGACATGTGTTTTGATTTTGCAATAGATATTACTTTTATGCATTACCTTATAATTTTTAACAGTACACTAAGTACTTGTAGTTACATATTTAAAATAAAACTATGTTTAATTAGAATGGAATTTTGAATTTTCTCCATGTGTTCCTGGTTCTACTTTAGCTTCACACTTCTCAACCGAATCAAGAAAGTTTAAAAGCAAAAGTTGAAAATGTTGGAGATAAATATTTATTTTTGCAAAAAGTAATTGCTTATTGTACACATGAATCGAAATGAGTAATGTTATTAATTTTTTAAATGAAAAGTAATAAAAGTAAACCAATTGTAAAAAATTGGAGGACACCTAAACATATACTCGTAGTAGTCGGGGATCGTATTAATACTATTCAAACTGTTACTTAAGCGACCTTGTTATATATCGGAAATATTTTTCACAAATTGTAAAACCGTTACACACTCGATCGCCGTCGGGGACGTCTTATATCGGCGGGATGGTTTGGGAAAAGCCGGTAGATGCGAGATGAAGACTCTCGATCCAGGGACGCCTTTAACCAGGGTAGCGTTGTTGAAAAACCTCTACAAGAATACGGAATGCGTGCAACAATAATCGGGAGTTTCCGACAACGCACCTCATTTAGCAAAACTTTAGGCACCATGGAATTCCTTGCTGGATGCACTATGAACCGACTTGAAGACACTGTTTTTCGATATGGCACTCACGGCCATTAGCTTACAACGAAAAACCTCAGGTTAACACCCGATCCGGAACTGTCCGCGTAATTAACTCAAAAAAGGCTGCTCAAGGTACAGTTGTCGCCAATAATATCAGGTATTGCTTAAACGGTTTCGTAACCTTAAATTACAGGTACATGTAATTTTGTTACTGTGTTATGCAAATTATAAATCAAAAACCATATGGTTAGAATATAGATCATTAAATTTACAAGCAGGGAATGTATAACAACAAAAAATCAGTTAATATTTTGTAATATCGCCACTGTCTGCGACTACAGCTTTCAGTCTATCTGTGATGGAAGTTATAATAGCAAAATTCTAATATATTCAGAAGAAAGTTGTATTATTACTTACATTAAACTGAGTGGCAATTGCACTTATTTACATTTCTCTCATTAGCTAATCGGCAATTATTCCTTTTTCTAAATCAATTCAAATGACCCGGCATGTTTTCAAATAACTGATTTTCGGAGTTCGATGACAGTAAAAATGTGACACTTAGGTGACAGTTAATTTAAACGTACATGTTACTGAGGTATATTCTAAAAATTTAGTTTAAATTGAGAAAAAGTAGGTGTACCCGATTTTTTTGGCGACAACCGTACTTCAGTAAACTTCAACACTTGTTACGCTTCGAAGAGCCGATAGGACGGTATAAACTGGCATGAATGTTGCCCCAAACGTGGTAGACCCGCATCCAGGCTGCGAAAACGTTATTTTTCTCAGATGCTCTTATGAACTCTCAACGTCTCAACTGTAAAAACTGTACTCGAAGACTCGGAAGAAGTGAGTAGGGACGATCAGGTGATTGCACTGCTATTGGAGCTTTATGACAAAACCCTTATAGCCCTTTTCTAAAGAAAAAATACTCTAGCGGATTCAGCTGATAAACTTCAGTACATTGCGGCATAATTAAAACTTTAATAGAAACATCCAAAATACAATTGCAATAGAATAACCGATTTGCTGTAAATGGTTTTTCCTACTGATAATGTATAGAAAATAGCAGACAGCGTTTTGCATAAGTTATTTTGATTTTCCTAAGATAAATAAAAATCATACCCGCCATTTTAGAGTGTTAAGACATCTGACTGTAAGACACTATTTCATTACCTAAGTGTAGACAGGCGCGGATGGGCCATAAGGCAAACCGGGCATTTTCCCGGGGCGCCGCGGACGTTTTCGACGCTTTTGGCGCCGCGCCGGTCACATCCAATGAAAAAGAAATATAAAATAAATAAATTGAATCAGTCAACGTATAACGAATCATGATACGATATACGAGCCATCGGAGCAGGTGCATGTAACGCTGAGACGCGCTTATATTTCCAGGAATACTGTCTTCTAATCTTGCACCAGCCCAGTCGGCTACTGATACTGAACTGGAAATACGGGTTTATCCGGTTTTATTACTGTTAGCCTAACTACTGTTATTCGGCGTGTGATCTGAATTCTGTATATAGTTAACAGCACCGGTTTGGTAATTTTTGATGATTTATTATTCTTATCCAATTTGTTTCGTGTGATTTGGAAAGTTCTATCTCGAATAAACCGTACGTATTTACCTATCTTTTGACAAATTGGAAACTCGTGTATTTGACTGAACGAATATTTTTTTCGTTTCCTAGAAAAGTTAAATGCTGTTAGTATTATGTATTCACGAATAAACATGGAATAAAAAAAAAATGGGCGGCGTCGAACGTGTGAGGCTGAAGCGCAAGCTGGATTTGGAAAAAGGCGCTGGAAGTTGTAAAAAGTTAGATCAATTTATGAACAAGAAGGATTCTACACTCCTTGATGTTCAAGAAACTACCAAAAGTACCGAAGTTCATAATCAAGATCAAATTACTGCATTTTCGCCAACCAAGCTTTCAAGCTTCTTGCTTATGAGTATCAAGAGAGACGTTTTAGAAACCATCGATCAAGACATCATCGATTGCGTAGCAAACCGCTCGAGGCTACTTAAAAATCAATTGTTATTTTAAGAATTGTTTCGAGAAAACATATTATTTGTTATTTATCCCCAAAATAATTTTGAAAATTTGTGTTGTGTTATTTCATAGAATTTTTATATCAAACGATTTGTGTTTTTATATCATTTAATAAAGGAATTTTAACTTTCCATTTTTCATTATTTTCGATTGGGGGGGGGGGGGGTCGCCAGACCTCTCTTGATGCCCGGTTGATATTTTAGTGCCCATCCGCGCCTGAGTGTAGAGAATCATGATAAAGTACATTTTATTTTTTGTTTTAAATTAACATATAATAAGCCTTTACTTCTGCTATCTGTAATAAGGTAAACTACAATTTCAAAAATAGTGTCATTCAAGTACCCAACTGCCCAATGAATAATTTTTGTTTTATAAAAGTTCTCTAAATATCACCGTCACCAACTTATAAAACCTTTGGTAATATACATTGTTGCTGATAACCTCTCTGTTACCACTATATACGTCTTAAAGAGCTTAAATGGCGGGTTCTATATGGGTTACCCTGACCACTGTTTGGTACCCTTATATAACTCTAAGTTTTATAAGAACAAGTGTTAGAGATGTAACTGCTACCATTATATAACCTCTTATAGGCTTCTTATATGCCTTATAGGCCTTTTAGTCAAGGGACGGCAACGTTTCCGCAACCTTTATAAACATTCTCTATAAATAGTGGTAACGAGAACGTTTAGGCAACCTTATCAGTGTATTGGACATCCCGCTTGCTCTTGCGCTTAGCAATATCTTCTATACTTCTCTTTATGTGTAGTTAAGTAAATTATTAAGTAGGTATAACTTTGTGTTCCAACATGAAGTCTTCTTTTCCTTCAATTTCTTCCACTATATACAAAAATATATTTACTGATAAAGAGATTGTAGGACAGTTATCATGGCTAAAATTTTACGGCAATTCCTTCTGGACTGTATAATTTTCATTTGTACCTATAGAAACTTAAAGCGCTACCAATATAAAAAAATATTAGATTTTCAGTAAAAAAACATAAATTTTGCATGTTTCTGAAATTTATCACTTCTTCATAGAAATGCATACAGAATAATTCACCAAATCGAGTCTTGAAGAAAAATGCATTATTATGCTGTGGATATTGCATTTTGAATGTATTCTTCTTCATTTTTCTAAACAGTACCAATATGGTGTACCAAAAATGCACCAAAAATATGGCTGATGTATAAATAAAAGAGCCAAGGGATGATTATAAAACCAATATGTAACTTCTGGTTACCACGAATGATGATAATCTCCTAAAGTAAGAGCCGTCACGACAAGGCTGGTTATATAACTTCCAAGTTTATGAAAGTCTGCAAGGATCATAACCTCAAATATTATTCCGCGCCATAACCTATAAATTAGATACTGATGGTACAGAATGCAGGATTTAACACAAATTTCGTTTAATTTTTCGGCGAAAAGTACTACTGGATTTTACTTTTTTCAACTTAGTTTTTCCATTTTCCACTAAACACCAAAGTACACAAATGTCTATACTCGTATATTCTGGCTATGAATGCCAATCAACTGTGTAAACTTGTTAACTGAGTGTCTCTAAACGTTACTAATGATTTTGTAAGAGGAACCGTAGTTACAAACTCACAAAAACAACATATATATTGAAGTTTTATTGCAGTGTTTTTGAACACAAATAATGCCCAAGTTTTATAAAGGTAACTGCTATTACTATGGGGATAGTAAGATTTATATTTAACACAGCAGACACCTATATGAGAACTGAACACTATTGGTTTTATAAATTGATAACTACAACTATTATAAAACCTCATTATATAACCTATAGTAACCGTTACTATAAGTGATTTAAGTTGGTGATGGAAACGTTTCTGTTGCCACTTTATAAAACCTAAAGCTCTTGGGCCTTTTAGTAACTTTAAATACCCGCTATAAAACTTCGCAACTATTTAGTAACCTTATAAACCTCCAATATAAACTCACAACCTTAATAACACCCTTATAAAGCTTAGCAGTTACTTGTAGTGATGAAAATTGTTCATTGAGTGTTTTATTCGCTATTTTACACATTGGATGCTGGTGACTCAGATTTAATATACAAAACGATATTGCCGCAGGTGCAGCAAGAACTCGGATAATTCGCCGAGAAACGCAGATAACGGATCGATATTCCGAGGTCGTTGCTTCAAGGACTACCAAAACCAGTTTACGATTTCAGAATTACGACGTTCAGACAGGGGTGTCGAAAACGCAGAAAGGAAGAAAGGCGAGCTAAAAAAGCTAAAAAGCGTTATGCCATGTAAATATAACAACTCCCTTCTTTCAAAAAAATAAAAGTTTAAAAACTTTTTCGATTTTACGAGATAAGCCATAAGGAGAAGAGAAAGAAAAAAACTCATAAGAAATTTAGATAAAAGTCCAAAAAGGAGATGGAAACGACAAAACCCAAACTTAATAATCTAGCTACTACACCAGCAGTAACAAACAACAAAAGCTCATCAAGCAATGCGAACTGTCTACAATCTATACGCTACTTCATCACTGGCAATAGAAGTTTATTTTCAAGTTGAGCACAGTCACTAGAAAATTATGTTTTTACTACTGCTTCAAATTTGCATTTTCAAGTACACTAAGTACTAGACTCTCCTCTTTTCTCAATAAATCGGCACTCAAATTATTACGTAGCAACTAGCATTGATCTAAAAAGAATTAGTTGGCAGTGAAGGTGTTAATATATACCTATGATGAATAATGTTGGACCCATTATTTATTGATCCTAGAGGTATGCCAACTGTATTAATTCTGTTAAGAAATTAATATTGAAATCAATAAGTTGTTGGTATGTAGTAAAATCAGTCGTGATAATTGTATTTGAAAATCTCAATTACTAAGCAAAAAATAATAATTAATGACTCACCTACACTCCGGCGATGTATTACTCCAAATATAGCAATAATTTTTAATTTTAATAATCCAAAAGAAAACATAATACAGTGAAATCTCCCTTACCGGACACATCTAATAAGCGGACACCTCTCTTACACGGACATTTTGTTGGGAACCAACTTGCTTGCATTAACTTTACTAATAAAATTTTCTCTAATAAACGGACACTCTCTTAAACGGACACGGACACCATTTTTCGACAATTTTTAGACTGTGAATCTCTCTTGTACGGACACTTCAAAATGCAGGCCCAGCTAATGGCGTCAAAACAATCAACAAATCCAATATTTAATGATCATGTTGTTAATTTATCGAATTCTTTTGCAATACGGGCGGTATTAAGTCAACTCAAATCAGCATTATGACCGCAGGAAATTCGACACTTTCATTACCCTATGCACGATATTACAAAACAGTCCATGTCGCCCAATTTTAGAGGCTTGCAATTCAAAACTACTTTGCCTTTTGCCTGGGCAGCCCATTATGATAAAATAAAAATAGGAAAAATTTTTCCTGCTTGCTTTTATGGAAAGACAGAACAAGAAAACTAGGCCCAGGGCCGTCCCGCAACCGCGGAGCCGGCGGGTATCAAGTTACGCCACTGTAATCAATTCGAACCAGAGGACGATTTACCCTTATCAGTAATGGCTGAACTGTTGAGGAGTATCCCAGAAATCGAAGACGTCGACCCTGACGAATTTGTAAACACTGACAAAGAAATAAGCGAGGAAGATGATGTAACCGAAATTTCAGGTGAATCAGCTGCCGTTGATGTACAGTTGGCAGAATTAGAAAATGATGGCGACTTAGAAATTTGTGAGAATGTAATCAAGACCTACACGGAAGCATTAACAGTGAATAATTTTAAATGCTTTGCTAAAGATAGTAACGACTTTAAAGTATTCAAACTGTTAAAATATTTAGAAATACATGCGGAAAGTATAATAAGCAGTCAGAAAAAACCCTTACGTCAAACGAGTATTTTAGATTTTGTAACAACTATTACATAACTTTGTTTCAATTATTTTATTATTCTTATTAATTGTTAGCGCGTATACCTTTACATAATACGACTTTTTTAAACATAAAAATGGATTTTCCCTTAAGCGGACGCCTCTAATAACCGGACAAAAACTTTGGCACAGTGCGTGTCCGCTTATGGGAGATTTCACTGTATGTACAGAATAAAAATAATTCAAAGACAACACTAGCTATTGCTACCAAAAAAAAACTAAGACAAGGTTTTTACCATTGTGAATTTGAAATTTTAATAGGTAACTGAGGAATGAATAAATTTAAAATTATATCAAAACGTCAGCGTTAATCATTCTTGCTTAGAAAACATAGCTATTCGGAAAACTGCACATTTATCTCGTTTTCTAATTGTTTTATATTGTAGCTTTTAATATTAAAATTTGATACGACATATGACAGGTTTGAATTAATTAAATGACAGTGAATGTTATTTAAAAATTAATAAAAAAATATGACTAATGGATCTAAAAATTCTCCTAGTTTTTTAGCAATACTACATAAGTGTTAAAAAAACAAAACACGATAATTTATTTAATAATGAAAAAACAGGACATGCACTACATTCCCAAATCCATTTGTAAATTGTGAATGTCCACAAAAATTGTCTTGTAAAATTGCGAGTTCCGACTTTGCAGGTTGAAATTTAATCCGAGTTTTTATTTTAACCTATCAGTTAACTGTAGGCGTTTAAAATTAATGTTGAGAATGCTTACTTATGCGACTTATACGAGTACCTAACACGTGGAAAGTATTAAATCCGTAAAGGCCCAACTTTACTTCTTATTGTTCTGTAAGCAGTTATACCGATAACAACTAATTTATTACTAAAACAGTTCTCGGAGCTCAAATACATTCATTTTCAATGTCTATAGAAAGCTGCCTTAGCCTTCGGATTGCACTACATTTCGGCAGAACTATGTGTGTAAATAAGCCCACCAGTTTACTACATTTTTGTACATTTTAAAATATTGTAAATGTTAACTTGCTCGCGAGTTTAGTCGAGTTGATGTGGTGCACCTTATTTTTTGCCTATGTTTATAGAATAATCACCTGTATCATGTACTGACCTGTATGCAATTTAATCTGTGAATATTATACATTGATATTAGTGCATCGTCTTGTTTATGTTACTACTACCTTGATTTGTGTGCTTTCTTTAAGAATATTGTACTACTTTTGAATTTACGAATTTTGAGTGATACCTGGATACACCTGTCGTTATTCAAAGATTCGTTAGCACCCGTCTTTGCTTTTTAATTAACTTTAGTACTTATAAAAAACCACACGTAGTCTCCACTGAGGTAGTCTGGCCGGTAATTGTATCCAAGTAGTCACGTGATTTTGAGGGAATTAGCTGACGAATCAAAATAGGGTATCGGGCTCTATTTCAGATCGCCCGCCCTTGTCAGCTACCACCCGCTCGGTGCATTAATGCTAGCGAGTGTGTTGACACAACTCACGTTATGTTGACATACTTCGTGGATATTGTTTTACATGTTTTAATTGGTTTCGAATAGCTACCCCGGATCTCATTACTTAAACCTTGTTATACTGTAACGGTAGGATAGATGATAAAATATATTTTCAATTATAGAATAATTACTTTTTTGCAGTGCCATATAAGCTGTTGACGGCTGGGGAGCTAGCGCTCCTGTTCCCCTAAGAATCAACTGTCACTCTGTAAAACAGTATTCTAGTAACTTATTTTTATTACCACCTGACAGTCTATAAATAACAACTTCAAATTCAAAATATTCAATAATATTTTCTGCAAAATACTTGTTAGTTTTCCAAGATTTTTATACTGTAGGTACTTACACCTCGTGTACACAGCAACTCCACCATGTTGTGTATTACTCCTGCAAAAGAGGGAACTCAATTTATATCACTAAGCGAAGGAATATCGAACGACGCTTCTTTTAAAATCAGTTCCATTTTATATTTTTTTCACTACTTACCACTGTTTCTTTCTGAACTTTGGTGATGTCGAGATGGTTGACGATGATCAAAATTTCCATCGTTATGATGAAAAATTAATAGCTTTACTACTGTATTGAGTGGTCATAATTCTTTTCTTGTAAGTTACTCAGCTTCAGAAAAGTACAATAAAACTTGAAAAACAATATAATTATTACCAGTGGCATTCGAACTGTTTAAGTGCTTTATGTAGTCCCATTTTCTCGAAATGCATAACTAAAAGACGTCATTTTTTCGTTGCTACCTTTTACCACTTTACTACAATTTTTTGAAAGATGAATTTTTAATCCAGTCCTCTGAGTCAGAATTGCTAAATAATTATTTAGGCATAGACTGTAATTGGGCGTCTGGCTAGACATTATACTTCATTTAACAAATAGATAGAAAATTTAAATTACTGGAAGGAGCCTTTAAACTGATATTTTGAAATGTTATGACTTTCCTTTTAAAGTTTCCAATTTATAGATACATTGGTCTATTACAAAGCATTGGAAAACTACTACTAATAAACACGCAAATCTCTACACAAATAATTTGTTACCAAATTTCTGACTAGTACAACAGATACTCCAAAATATCGAGAGACTATATGAGAGCACCATTGCCGGCCAGCTAACTCAGTGAAGACGATTGGGAAGGCCATGAAGCTACTTTTAATTATTAAAGGCGCCAACAAGTTTCTAATTATAACTCGACATAAGGCAGTCCAATGTCAAATTAATTCTGAAAGGTCACACAAAGCAGGTCGCAGCAACGAAATCAGACAGCAATTGGTAGTAATTACATATAATAGCCAGTACAGTGATGCGAATAATAAATTAAATACGTCGTGTGCACCACAAATCACACATTATGCTACAATAGTCTGCCGATATAAAATTATCACATGTAATAAACAATTAGGTGTAAAATTACAAACATACTTACGTTAATTTTGACAAACCAAAGTAAAACTACTCTTTGCAAGTTGAATATCAGAACAGCCGAAGTTGTATAGTAATGAAATTCCGCAAAGCTGAAATCCGAGGGTTTCTGAGGGATTCCAGTCGGATGTGCTGGCGTCATCAGCACAGTAATAATTAAAAATACACACTTTACAGTCTCTCCCGCGCTGTTTCCTCTCTGAGCATGAACTTACCTCTTGGCCGACGCATGCATCACACCTGGTAACTTGATTAAGGCCGTTCACAATGCAGAATCCGCCCATGAACCACGAGCTGATTAATAGCCCATCTAGGAAGAACGCTACACCGGAAAATTGCAGGCGGATCAACGATAACCTGAAAGCACGGCAAAATCGCCGAAACTTTCCGCTAAACTGGAGTTGCTCTATTAAGGGCCACGTTTGCTCCATATTCCGTCAAGACTGCTTGCATGATTTGTCAAAAAACAAAAGAACCAAATTCCTATGAAGATGCTCCGGGCCACGAAACCGCTTAAATCGCGTGGGACGAAGTATTCTCATTTAAATTCAATGCACCAAACAGGCACTGGAAAACGACTAATGCAGCGTCTTGCTTGCTTCACGGCTTAGCAAGAAAATAAAAGACCACTCTGCGACACGCAAATTACCACCTTTCCAAAAAAAAGAGAGAAAACACCTTTGGTCGAGAAGACAACTCGAAGAGCTTTATATTATTTTTTACAACTTAAAATTTTCATAAATAAACGAATTCACAGCAGAAATATACATAAGCTACAAGTCAGTAATAGGTAACTGTTTCGTAGTACCTAAAGTGTTATCCTTGAATTCTGTGAAGAAAGAAACTTTTTAAACACTGTAAGGGCCGATTTCATAATCAAATTTAAAGCTTAATTTAACTAAAGTGACATTAGAATGTGCACAGTAACATGTGCTACATATGATATCATGCACATCTAACATTACTTTAGTTAAAATTAGATTTAAAATTGATTATGAAATCGGTTATTATTCATATAAGTATTCAGAATATACAATAAAAACAAAATTATGCTTACCTTTCAACTAAGCCTGTGCTGTAATGAATGATTTGCAAGGTCATTTCTATTTATGACAGCTGATTGCTGACAAATTTAACAGAAGACAAACCTTCACCAAAGAGGTGTAGATAGTTCAGTTAATTGAGTTATAGTTAGCATTTCTACAGTGAAACGCCCAAATTAAACAAATATTTTTATTAAACATACACATAAAATTACATTCTACAACAAAACCAGGGGATGGTTATGGGGTTGTCTGAAGAAGCGCCATGTGCAACAGATTTATTACTTACACGAATTCCTTCTGTTCAGTTTAATATGGATTAAAGTCGACCACACTTCAATATAAATAGACAATAAATTTATTCAAAATATAATCAGTACTGCCTAGTTAAACAATCATCCCCATATCATACTATCTTAACAGAATTGACTTTCAGACAAAGAACAATTTAATTAGAATTTAGAGATAGAAATATAATATCTATTCCTCTGCTTACTCATAGTTTTTAAAGAATCGATGTACATTATATAGCGCAATTAATTAAAACTATGTACAGCACTATTCTTTTTCAAAGGTCATTAGTTGAAATTTCGAAACAACAAGACTAAGACTCCTATTGTATAGCATCTTATGATTATTCCCCAGCATGTGTTTTCATATGTCTCACTAAAGTACCTTTCTGTGTTGTTTTATATTTGCAAACAGAACATGAATATGGTTTTTCTCCTGAATGTGTCCTTAGATGACTAATTAAGCCTGATTTCTTTGCTGCTCTATAATCACAGAGAGAACATAAATAAGGTTTCTCTCCTGTATGCGTCCTTATATGTCTAGTTAAAGTACTTTTGTTTGGCGCTTTATATGTACACATTGAACACAGAAATGGTTTTTCTCCAGTATGTGTCATCACATGATTAACTAAGCTACCTTTCTGTGCTGCTGTATATTCGCAAACATGACAAGAAAAAGGTTTTTCTCCTGTATGAATTCGCATATGGTTAACTAAATTATGTTTCTCTGTTGTTTTATATTTGCAACTAGTACATGAATACGGTTTTTCGCCAGTATGTATCCTCATATGCTTAACTAAATTACATTTCTCCACTGCTTTATAATTACAAATTGAACATGAGTAAGGTTTTACTCCTGTATGTGTCGCCATATGAATAAGTAAGCTACCTTTATTTGCCGCTCTATATTCACAAAGAGAACACAAATAAGGTTTTTCCCCTGTATGTGTCCTCATATGCTTAACTAAGGTACTGTTCTTTGCTGCTTTATAATCACATATAGAACACGAATGGGGTTTCTCTCCTGTATGAGTCCTCATATGTCCGGTTAAACTATCTTTGCTTGCTGCCTTATATGTGCAAAGTGAACACGAAAAAGGCTTATGTCCTGTATGTGTCGCCATGTGAGTGACCAAGCTACTTTTCTTTGCTGCTCTATACTCACAAATACAACATGAATATGGTTTTTCCCCTGTGTGTGTCTTCATATGGTGAATTAAATTAGCTCTTTGCGACGCTTTATATTCACAACTAGAACACGAATAAGGTTTCTCTCCTGTATGCGTCGTCATATGATTAACTAGGGTATCTTTCCTTGTTGCTCTATATTCGCAAAGAGAACATGAGTACGTTTTTTTCCCTCTATGTGTTCTTCTCATATGTATAATTAAATTACGTTTCTCTGCTGATTTATATTTACACATAGAACATGAAAAAAGTTTCTCTTTTGTATGTATCTTCATATGTTTAGTTAAATTGCTCTCCCCTGCTACTTTGTAGTCGCAAATAGAACACGAATGAAATTGTTGTAGCTGCATATTTTCCAAGGAATTACTGTTTTCTTCAGTTTTGTATTCATAGAGCTTGGGAACAAACAATTTCTCTACGACGTTTGCTGTACATGTAACATGCAATTCTTCTTTTATATACACCTCCTCTCGTTTAACATTCAATCGATGATGAGGCGTGTAGTCGATAGTGCCTGCAGCGATCTCTCGCTGACCGTCCAAGTTTCCTTCTTCGACTTTTACCAGTGGTTCAAGTAAACTGCTGGCGATTGTACTACACAAGTTACCAGTTAATTCGCGTTTCACATCCATTGTTATAACAGAAGTAAAGAGTCCGAATATTGTTAAATGTAATATCTGAAAACAAAAAGCAATTTGGAATTCAATTAGGTTAAGTAGGTACATTGTTTATTTTAAAATATTTCGAAATTTTCTATAATACAGTACCTGAATTTATTGTCGCAGAATAATAGAAACTGATAGCAGTAACTCACTCTGCGAACAGCCTACCGGAAAACACGATGTTGAATAAATAAAATGGATTCTCTATTTTCTTTTCTTTATCTAGGATCGAGTAGCTCAAATGGATGTAAAAATAACTACTCACCTATACATGATGTTCAACATTTCGCGGATGGCCTAAAGATTATAAATCAAAAATTACTGGTTTAAGTTACATCCATATGTAGGTATTCAATAATTATAAACCCAGTTAATGAAACTGTTATTTTATTACACAAAAATATACGGTACCCCCACCCCAGAAAAGCGCCCTTCGGTGCTTTCCAAGAATACTTCGACACTCAGCATCACGCTAGTACAATGAAATGTTATGAACCAGTTATTTATCATAAAAAATTGTCAATAAGCACTTCACTCCGCTTCACAGTTCAATTTTATGAATCAGTCTATTGTTATAAAATCTATTGCTACGCGCCCCTCGGTGCTTTCCAAGAATACTTCGGCACCTTATCTTTTCGTTTATTATCAAATTGAATGTGTTATTAATGAGTGTATTTAAGAAATCAGTTGAATGCTGTAAAAAATGCTGTCTATTATATCATGTAAAAAATAAAAAACACAAGTTTATTTTAATGCTTAACCAAAACAAATTTATTAATTATTTCATTCCAATCAAATTTTAACAAAAACCAAAAAATCATTTCATGAAATTAACTAAAATACTAAAAATTGGCAAATCTAATCAATTCAACTTTGTATGTGTTGTGTGCGATTCTTAAGAAACCGTTAAGACAAAAAAAACTTTTGAACAATTTTAATTAAATTTTTTTAAAATGTAATCATCATCAGTGGATTGGCTCTATATATTTATATATGATTATTATTAAGGAAAATAACAACAACCGGATGTATACGGACATTTTGAGGACTGGCAACTATTGTTTGGCTCATGGCACGTGGTTTACACCCATGGCACGTGGTTCACACCCATAGCACGTGGGTCACACCTATGGCACGTGGTTCACACGTGGGAACTTAGAATAGGTTAACGGTCATTTTTGAATTGATGTCGGTATATCGAAACTTTGATTTTTATTTATATGTCGGTTTAGAGGTTTTAGTGTTGTATGAAAAAGATCAGAAAGTGCCATATCTTTGGATTTTTGCCTTCGACCATACCGCAAAAGTTGATGGTGCCTTCATTTTCGGACGACCTATCGTATGAAAAAGATCCAAGACGTCAGGAAGGTTCCTGGCGACCGGAATCGTGTACTAATACGAACATACGTACACCGCACAGCACGTTTAGGCGCCCCCAATACGAGGAAGGAATCTAATGAGTTGGGGTATTCACCAAAAGATCAGCACAGCCGAGGTGGAGTTTGGTATTGTGGGTTCATTAGTCGGTTGATACAAAATTTTTGAAATATTTTAGTCAGAGCGGTTTTCGATATGAAGGAATTTCACTTCGTGTAGAAGCAATAAGCTTAAACAAGTGTAAACAGAAGCAAGAGAATTTGGATACGTAGTTTTGTTAAAATATAACATGATAATACATAGATGGTACACAAAATTTAATACTAGAATTGGCGAGAAAGCCAGAGAAAAGGAGCGAAGCGAACACGTAGTGAATAAACTTATAAAATAGGTAAGGTTGTAGAACACACAAGATAACAAACCAAAAAGTGTTCGAGAAACTAAAGATAAATATATATAAGGGTCATAATGATGACAATTAACAAGAAAGATTAAGCAAAATAATTTGCATTTATTAAAAATTATGGTTTAATCTAAGTAGGTAGATCTTCCTGAAATTTTGTATAACGCTATAATTTATCGTACTGAACAACTCTTCTTGGTAAAATTTTGCCGTATCATGAACAGAAAGGGTAGTTTACCTGAAAAGAATATAGTTTTCGCTTCACTGTCAAGGCCGACTTGTTTTTCAAAAACTGAAAATATTCTTAAAATTCTCTTCAGACCAAGCAGGACCTAATCCCAAAATCTTATAATAAAATTCAAAAATGTTTAGTCTATCTCACCTCTTGTAGCATCAATCCACTGACTTTAAGCCAGGGAAAAGGGTATACATTTTTCACGCGTCAAACTTGTATTGGCACTTTAATTTTATTCCGACCTCGTTCGTTTTACCTGAATTTTTACTGGATTCGGCACTGTACTAGTTATAATCAAATTCATCTTAAGACGGGGACCGCTGCACGTTTTCCTATAAGATGGCAGCACCATAGAAACAACACGGTATTTTAAAATCTGTTAGACGTCGTTCACAGTTAAAATTTACCAATTATTTTCATATATATTGTTAGAAAACAACACGCTGAAGGGTGTGATCAAATTTCACCTGGATGTGAAGTCAAATAACAGAAATATTAAATAAATAAAATATAAATATTTGAATTTCTTTTTGGTCCAAACTTGACATGTTAATAGCTTATTCCCTAGATAATGTTATTATAAAACTAATTGTGGAATATAAACCACATTTCTAGACACGTAAACCTAAACGACAGATTTTAGTGCGAAAATTGTGACACTGGAATATGCCTTCGCCATAATAGCTGCCCTAAACTTGGGCAACTGTTTGATAGATGGCGCCGTCAACTGTTCTGTGACGTCACATGACATGCCTGGTGATTTGTGAATTGCGATTTTGGTTATGTAAATGGAATGCAGTTTTAGCGGCAAAGTTTTGAGCGTTTATCGCAAAATTTGAATTGAAACAGCGGTAAAACTGAAATACGTTTGGCTTATGATGAAGCAATGGGGACACAGTGCTACATAAAACTCATTATCAAGTTAGAAGTTTCGTATGGACATGCAGAGCACGATGGCGGGAAATTTAAACTTTGCAATGTACTGACAAATGCCTGAATTTATTGATGAAGATAAAATATTGAAAAATACACGTTTGCTTATGAGCATCTTAACTAGACTCGTTTGGTTGCCACAAAACTCGGCTCACCGCCTCATTTTGGCAATCAAACTCGTATCGTGAAGATGCTCATAATCAAACTTGTATAGTTAATATCTATAACATACTATTAATGGAAAATAATAAGAAACTTTATAGTCGCACTATAACGCAGAGAAAATGACAAAAACAGAGAGTATCTATTATTGATAGTAGACCAGCAATCCAGTGAGACAAATGTCTCATTTAAAAAAACAAAAAAGACCGTTTTTCAAATAGAACGCGTATTAAATAAAAACTGTTTCAGCCTTAAAACCTCGATCGGTTAGGCAACCACCCAGACCTGGAAGCTGTCAAAGTGGTTGCCTAACCGATCGAGGTTTTAAGGCGCAGAGGGTCGCAGCTCCGTTTGGCTGGTGAACCAGTTTTTATTTAATACGCGTTCTATTTGAAAAACGGTCTTTTTTCTGATTTCTCGAAAACCGAAAGTGTCACGTGACTGAAATTCGGTTCCTGACCTGACATGATCATTCCAAACATATAACTTTAATAACTTTTTTCTCTATCTCTTACGGTTTGGCTGCTGAAACAGCGTCCCGGACGGACGGACGGACGGACAGACAAGTCTATTATATATATGGATTATGTTATTAAACAATCGCCCGCGCGGCGTAGCCTACTGTTCATTATGACATAAATTAAAAGTGTCGCAGATGCGAACGTTTCTTAAATCGATATTTATGGATTAATAACGGTAAAATTAAGGTCGTAGATAAAATATTGTATGCAACGCGTGCTAAAAGTAGTTTATGCGCGAGACATGTTATGAAACTCAGCCTTCGGCTTCGTTTCATAATTTTCATGTCTCGCGCATAAACGTCGACTTTTAGCACTTGTTGCATAAATAGCTATTTTCTACAACTGACACATAAAAGTGACATTAACGTTTCAATAAGGGTGCGTGAAATTGCGTTTCACACACTAGATCGTAAATAAAAAATTTTACGCACTAGATTTTAAATTTATTATTACAAACACCGTTTCCTTAGTTACAACACATATTTTTATTTTATAATTATTGTAAAACACGAGTAGTCAAACAAACTTTTATTTTCCTAGTGTAAAACTAAGTTTGAGTTTAGAGTGCCACCTACAGCATTGTTATTTGAAATTTAGTATAGATGTGGTATGAAATGACATAAACTACGAAAATCAAATTTGCCAATACCTTTTCCTGTTCCGATAGTCTTGGTTCCTTTTGCCTTTTCTCTTCTGAATGAGCCCAATAAACTTGCCATTTTCTTCTTCAATTCCTCAACGTCGAAGTCACAAGCTTTCGCGATTTCATCCCATGCGTCATTTTTCTTGATTTTATTAAAATGCCATGGATGCTTTGGATTCCACAACAATGGATGCTTCTGATACTCTTGAATGAGTGCCAATGCATCTTCGTTGTTCCATTCCATCTTGTGTTATTATTCGTTATTTTCACAAATGTAGCAAATATAAAACTCACTAAACAGAATGCACAATGCGCCGCGCTGCAAATCGACGAACAGACGGATCGCCGCCGTACAACGAACAACACAAATTTGTGCGTCGAAAAATGATGCACCTGCATTAAATTTGCGCCGCAAATATGTGCGCTACATTTTGAAATTCAACACACAACGTAAATATTTATTAATGTGGACGCGGCTTTAGGAGTAAAAGTGATACTTTATGTGGCGAAGCTGAAGTTTATTTAGCCGAACGTTAGTGAGGCAAATAATTCAGCTAAGCCACATAAAGTCACTTTTACTCCGAATAACATATACTATTTTATCCGCAAACGTAGTCAGGTAAATTTCATTAATATAAATTTTAAAAAAAGGATGCATCGGCCGGGAATCAAACCCAGGCCACCCGCGTGCCAGGCGAGCACTGTACCCCTTCGCCACCCTCTGTTGTTCAAATAACGCGCTACTGTAATGATATATGAACATACTGCATCACCCGAGCTAATAGCACACGGCCACAGCAGCTGTCACACCATAACCCACGGCGACAGATGCTCCGCTCTGCTTAAAGGATTTATTTAAATTAAAACTTTTTCGTACTCTTTTTGAAAATAAAAACCGGCCTACGATCTAAGTCTAAAAATTAGCAAAATTTTAAGCCATCATACAATTTAATCGGTCCAGTATCTTCGGAGGAGATAGCGAACAAACATAGAAAGAAAGAAAGAGAGCAACGATTTTGTGTGCTTAGGCAGATAAAGTGACACTTTTACCTCGTCAATAAAGACACATAAGTTGTCACTTTTGTGACGTTTACGGATAAACTATTTAATTCAATACATCGTCGTTTTCGTCCTCTCTATTGAACAAAAATAGTAATTAATAATAAGTACATAAAAATGCTACAAACTTTAACACAAGCTATGAATTCTAAAGACAAAAATGCTCGTTCTATTTATGGTAGTTTCTGATGATAATACTTTCTAGATTATACAAGTTTTTTAAAACTAAAACGTAAGAAAAAACATAAAAACGTAAGATGCACGTGAAAAAAGAGTTTTTTTTAAGAAAAACGTAAGAGAAGATTTAAAAACATACGATCTATATAAAAAAGAGTTTTTTTAAAACTAAAATGCAAGAAAAGATTTAAAAAACAAAAGGTTAATATGAAAAAGCGTTTTTTTAACTAAAACGTAAGAAAACATTTAAAAAACAAAAGATTAACATGAAACGCGTGTTTATTTAAAGGAAAACCTAAGACTGATTTTTTTTACAAGAAAAACGTAAGAAAATATTTAAAAAACATAAGGTCCATCTAAAAAAAGGGTTTTTTAAAACTAAAACTCAAGAAAAGATTAAAAAAACATAAGGTCCATATGAAAAAAGGGTTTTTTAAAACTAAAACTCAAGAAAAGATTTAAAAAACAAAAGGTTAACGTAAGACAAGACATGAACAAGTGAAAGATTGATATTAAAAGTATTTAAGCATGGAATTAAAATAAAGATACATATAAAAAACGATGGACTTGTACGTAAGAAGTACTGTATTAAGAAGAAAATAGAAAGGGTTTTAAGTAAAAAAAAATAAATAAGTAGAGAACGAACAACGGATCCGAAAAACAGAAGCACATCAGATATTCGACCTAACAGTTCAATTCAAGACAGAGAGAGAGAAAGATTGAACCGTTTTGGTCAAGTAGCAAGGAGCAGCCGACGCAAACACTAGACGCGGGTTAGAAGCAGTAAAAACGAACACGAGATTTGCGTCGCGAGCGACAGAGAAAGAAATGCTCCTACGAGCGTTAGGTAGGTAGCGAGTTCGAAGCCGGTTCAGAGCAACTTTTTTAAAAATCCTTCAAAGTGCGTATGCACATACATAACCCGTGTCATCTCGAAAAATGAAATTGAGCGTCGCAGAAGCGTTCTCCTTGTCAAATTTGATAGCAAGGGCAACGTGCACTTCAAACAATTTCGTGCCAACGGCCGAAGTCCGAGAATAGCCAAACATGCAAGCGCAGCACGAAAAACGAAACCAGCAAACACGTGTGGGCTGCTGCATAACCATAAGATAAGAATAACTGTTCTTGGAAATGCACGCAGGTAGCCTCTGTGCTCTGTCTCAGAGCCAGTAGATATAGAGAGTACCGCCACGTCCGCCATGTTTATTCCTCTGACATATGCGTCACTTTGAGGTTTGTCACACAATTCCGTCAACGTGACGTTTGTTGGCAATCCAAAACTTTACTTAAAATTGGCAAGACTGTAAGTCTATGTCAAATTCGAGGTTAGCAGGTTATTTTTTGCGTCAGTTTTGACACAAACTGGCGCAAAATATAACCTCGAATTTGACATAGACTTACAGTCTTGCCAATTTCAAGTAAAATTTTAGACATACCTCAATCAGTCATTGCTGGTGGGAACAAAAATGGCGGCGATAGCGGAATTTTCACGGATCAAAGAATGGCGGTACTCTCTATATCTACTGGCTCTGCTCTGTCTAAAACTTTAGCGCCCTCTCTTTGATAGAGGCGTGAACGATACATCTGCTATAGAGTCCCTGTATATAATATACAGGATCTCTAATCTGCTACCCAAATTCATTTATTAGAGGTATTTCTTATACTACCGCCCTCTTGTGCTATTATTCCGTAATTCGTGTGGAAATTAAAATTACAATCGAATCCCCACTACTACGGTCCCGCTCTTAACCAGCGTTCAGATGCCCGTGACCTGGAAAATTTCTTTATAAACATTTTATTGGGACTGCGTAGCTTTTTGCGGTTATTTTCGTTTAGGTTCTATTTCGCCGAATTGTAAATATGAGCTTATTTTTTGATCCCTTATTGTCGATAATGCTTGCCAACGCCTTAAGTTCTGCGTATTGCTTTTTGTTGTTCTTGTAATTTGATATTTAAGCCCATGGAATTCCTGTACGTGGCATGGCAAGTGTGTGGGAACCTTTTTCTTTGTGCTTTGTTAACCGGAACTCCCCCGGATTATTTTGGCAACCTTACATTTCGTTGTGCAATAAGTGAGACAGGAAATTTAACCGGTTGCTCCTAAAGAGAGATGCTTTCCCGGGAACCGGGAACAAATTGTGGTGGTCGCTTCGCGGCAATCCATTGAGAAATTAATTAGTAACTAGCACTCGAGTGAGCAAAACCTATGTGATTTTTCGCGCCCCCGGTTCGTGGGCTGTTGCCGCGAATCGGGGAGCTGTCCTTTGTTAAAACTTCGTGGTTGACTTTCGTTTTCGTGTTAACGTGTCCGTGATGTAATTATGGTGGGCTGAATTCCAGTTTTGGTGTGTGTCGCGACCGACATGGTGATCTCCGAGGCGAAGTGTCCATTTCGTTTGTCGTTTTCGCTCACCTGTCTGTGGGGAAAACATTCTGCTACATTGCACATTTGAAGGAGACCTCTCGATTAAGCCTCATAAGTGCTTTATGGCACAATCTGCATTATGCAAATTCTGTCGCCCGTCGTGTCTATTTGGAATTCTACGCTCTCTGCCGGACGTAACCTTAATCTTTGTGGACGCCGTCTTCGCAGTCCTTGACTTCTGCAGTCACCGTTTTGTTTTATTGGCAAAGCCCTGTACAACCCTTTCGTTACCATTTGGGGAGCCCGCTACACCTCTGCAGCGTCTCAGCTGGCTTCGCCGAGGCGGAGTTCGTAACCATCGCCAACCCCAAATAACATGCTGACAGCTCACAGGTAGGATCTGTTTATTGTTTCTACAGCGTAACTGAAGTGCCGAGTTGAGTGACGTCTATAATTTTATTGTGTGTGTTTTCCGAGTGTTCATAAACATTGCGCCCGTTCACTTAAGCCTTTGATTTGATGTATGTGTTGTCAATCAGGGGCTTCACCCCTGTTATTTACTTCGTTTTGCGGTGTGTAACAAGATATATTTTTAGACAATATGGTAATTTTTTTTTGCTTGGGGACCCCGATATTTCATGTAGGATGTACCTCTTGTATCAACCTTGAATTCACCTCCAGGTGTTTTCCTTTCATGTGAATATTTGTGACAATTTAATTCTTTCAATCATAAACTTTATTAAAGTTAACTTATTCTTTTAGTGAATGCTAAACCTTCCTGTTATGGGTCTTCAACGCATTTAGCATGGCAATGGCCAGATGTAATTAATTTGTAAAGCCTACAGCATGTCCTTGTTGATAAGTGAACCCTAAGAATTGGGGGCTAGTGTCAGTTATTGCATTTTTATGTTAAACTAGGCGGGTGGCCAATCAAGGTAAGTAATTTGCTTCGTGGCCACCTGTGTGTTGAAATCTGAAGACTCGGAGGAAGCCCGGTGGACAACGCTGAGGTGATTAGCGGTGCACTGCGGAAACTGCAACGGTGACCACGTTGCCTTTTCCGCTAAATGCCCCAAACGCCCTGTCGAGGCCGCTACGGTCGACTCCACTGCTCCGCTAAAGACGGCTGATGCCCCCCTCTCTGAGGAATTTTCCAAGGCTGATGATCCCACTGTTCACAGAATCATCCGCTTCTTTATGAACACTCTTATCAACCTATTCCCAGACTTGCGTGGCCGAATTCAGCATGTCTTGAAGCCTCTCATCTTCCAATTTTTTGGCCTGCAGTTTGCGGCTTCTTATGCGGGCAACTGGCTGCACGTATCCTTGGTTTAAACTGCTTCTTCTTCATGTCCACCTCTCACTTCGATTTCTTTAATGGATCTACAAATCGCAACTATTAACACCAACGGCTGGTCCAGGAAACGTCCTCTTATCGAAAACCTGGTCCAAGCCGAGAACATCCACGTCCTCTCCGTCACAGAAACCCATTTGAAGCCCACACAATCTCTAACTCTTCCCAGATTTCAAATCTTTTGCAAAGATGGCCCCAGAGGAAGAGCAGGCGTCGCTCTTGCCATCGATGATCGCCTTCCATCTTCTTCCCTAGATCTTCCAGAGGAATTTTCAAATCTTCATTGTTGCGCGGCGATTCTTCACACGCCGGTAGGCCCTATCCACGTCTTCAGTTTGTACGTCCACCCTAATGATCCCCTTCCAGAAAACCTACTGGAATTCGCCGCCGCCCACCGTAGATCCATTATCATGGGAGATTTCAAAGCCAGAAACACTGCTTTCGGCGACACTTTCACGAACAACAAAGGAGCCGAACTTGCCAATTGTCTTCTTCTTCTGGACCTCTTCAGAATTCCCAACCAATCCCCGACATTTATTTCCCATCTCGGATGCTCCATAATCGATCATATCATCGTCACTGATCGACTGGCACCTCACTTCACTGTCGACGCCTTCATAGGCACTTCTATCACCAGCGACCACCTCCCTCTGGTAGCATCCACAGACATCATGGCTCCTCCACCTCCTCGCCAGGGTTTCAGAACCATTCGGGACTGGAACAACGCTCGTTGAGATGACTTTCGGGAGTTTCTAGAGGATCGCCTCCAAAACATCCCCTCCCCCACCAACACCCAAGAAGTTGATGCCACTGTCGACCTTCTTTCCACTACCATCTAAGAGGCTGTTCATCAATCGGTCCCTACCAAGGCCATCAACATCAGCCGTCCACCTCTTCCACCCCAAGTCGTCGCCCTCATCCGCGAAAAGCGGCGCCTTTATCGGCTTTTCACTCGTACTAGAGATCCCCAAATAAAAACCCAATGGAATCGCCTCAACGCCATCGTTCGTCTCCAAACCACCAGATTTCGGGAACAGCGTTGGAGGACAATCTGCTCTGGCCTCGACTATCGTGAGGGGGCGAGATTCTGGAGGAAGCTGAAACGCCTCACGGGGCAACGACGCTCTTCTGGGGTTCCGCTCCACCATGGTGGCGATGTTGTGGTAGACCCTCAGCGACAGTCCGACATCTTTGCCGACACCTTGGAACAGGTTCATCAAGTTCCGAACAACCCCAACTTCTCTCAAGCTAACTATGTCCAAGTTTATCGAACCCTTGCTGGCAATCCCAGTATTCGTCCACTTCGTCTCATTCCCCCAGCCCTGGCCATTCCTGACATTAACCTTCTTCACATCGAGGAGCAGGAAGTCCTCGACGCCCTGGCCTCTGGAAAGAACACCGCCCCCGGGAACGACGGGCTCACCCGTCGAACTCTTCGTCAACTTCCCGCTGTAGCTATCACCCTCCTCACTTTGATTTTCAACTGCTGCCTCCGTTCCGGCCACTTTCCTTTGGCTTGGAAAACAGCCAATGTGGTGATGCTACCGAAGCCCCGCAAGGATCCCAACCTTCCCTCATCTTATCGCCCAATCGCCCTTCTCAATGTTCTGGGCAAAACTTTCGAAAAGATCCTTGCTTCCAGGCTTCGACAATTTCTAGAGGTTCACAACGTCATTCCCGACATCCAATATGGTTTTCGCCCTCAACGAAGCACCACCAACCTTCTGCTTCAGCTCCAAACTGATGCCACTCTCGCCATCAACTCCGGTCAGTGCCTCCTCGCCGTCATGCTGGACATTGAGAGAGCTTTTGACTCAGTCTGGCATGCCGGTCTGCTGAAAAAGCTTTTGGACTTTCACGTCCATCCTTTCTTTGTCCGTATCATTAATAGCTACCTATCCTTCCGCCAACACCAGGTCACAGTCCGCGGAAAAACCTCAAGATCGTTCTCCCCAAGAGCCGGGGTTCCTCAAGGTTCGATTCTCGCCCCTCTGCTTTTCATCACCTTCTGCGCCGACATTCCACTTCCGCCCAACCCAAGAGTCCAACTTTTTCAGTACGCAGATGACACCGCCATCTGGGTCAAAGCCATCAGCAGCGCCCGTGCCTCCAACCTCCTGTCCCCGTCACTTCTCATCCTCGAACGCTGGTTTCAGCGTTGGAGAATCAAACCCAATCCAAACAAAACCCAGGCCATCTTGTTTAAAAACCTACGTCACCACAACAGACCTTCACTGGACCCCAACAACGTCGGCTTGACATTATGGAACTCTAGGCTAGAGCTCTCCACTTCAGTCATCTACCTGGGGGTCCATTTCACTTCCACCCTGAGCTGGCTCCCCGAGCTTCAAAGCTGCCTCGACTCCATTCAGAGAAGGAGTGCCATTCTCTCCGTACTCCGAGGCAGCGTTGGAGGCTGCCACCTTCGCACCCTCATCCACACCTACAAGACATTTATTCGACCCATTATTGATTACCGCTTTATCTGTTTCAGCGCTCTACCTCGCTCCAGCATGAAGAGGCTAAGGGCGAAGGAGAGGGCCGTCGCCAGGAAGATGCTGCACCTGAACTGGTTTCATCCCTCTCAGGAGGTTTGCGACCTTGCTGGCATCCCCCTATAGACGGCAGACTCTCCGAACTCCGAGGCCGATTCGTGCAACGAGCGATTGAGCAGGACCATCAGCACACGGTCACCATCCTCAGGACCCCAGCATTCCAAACTAGGAGACCCAGGACGAAGAAGAGGTTTCCCCCCGCCATCCTCCTTGGCGACGCCGAAGATCTTCCCGAGGAGTTCCAGGACCTCTTAGAAAACGTTCCCCTCAACCTCCGATGATCCCGACGCCTTGTAAATTTTCTTGTATATATGTCAAATCCAATATCTTACGACCAAAACCTGTTAAATGAAATATCTTAAGTTTAATTTTTATTTTTGTAAGCATACAACACTATATCTTAAGTTCAAACGAAAATATTGTAAACATCCATGTTCAAACTATTTTTGAACATGAATTTAGAGAATAAAGTGGAATAGAGTGAAAACGGAAGTGCACGCATTTAACCTACAAAAGAACTGCATAAATTACGCCAGATAAAATATGGGTCATGTTTCTGTGCCGCGATAACAACTAAGTGCAAACTACGCACGTAACAAGCGCCAGTTCCTTAGATTTCAAAACAGACGTTGCAGTTTTTAATTGTGTATTACCGCATGTCAAAGATACAGCGCAGCAGTTTTGTAACTAGTGGGTCAAAATAACAAACTTAGCGTTTAATATTACGTTAGGTTACACACATATGATTGTAATTATTAATAGTAGGGCGTAAATATGGCATACATTTATTGTATAAATAGCTCTGTGATATGTAGTAGAATTTAATATACGCTTAACCACTAACGTGTATTCATTGACGAAGGGATGAATATAGGCTACAAATATTCGTAACAAGACGGTTTGGCCTGACCGTCTTACCCTCGTCTCTTAACAACAAAACAAGACTCCATCTCACGCAAAAACTAAACTGGTTTTACAGCAAAACATAAAAGGTGTAAGTTCCAATTCATTTTGGGACAACCTTTTTAACATTGGTCCTTCGAGCCAACAACTCCCCGATCAACGAAAGAAGCCGGAATTTGGAGAAGACATTGGTCCTACAAGCCAACTACTCCCCGGACAAGAGGAAACTGGATTTTTTGGGTAAAAATCCTTAAGCCAACCAATTGGAGGCTTAAAGAAGTTAGTGCAACAATCAAGAGTCTTGGGTACGCGGAACAGATTCGAAGCTCTGGGCAAGTAAGCAACTGGACCGGATCTGCCATATCCGTTGGAAAATTTGGAGGACTCGCGACAAGATTGGTATGTACTCTTCTGTGTAAAGATTAGGGAGAAGTTCAAATTGAGCCGTCGCTAAGGAGAAAACGTCCTACGACTCAATCAAAGGAATTCCGCCAAAGGAAAAGGCGAGAATTAGTGACAGCAGCATAAGTCCTGCTAGTAACTTCCAAGGGCTTCCGCCGTGCAGCGAGAAGAATCTTCAGCGGCAATCAATCCGCTAAGAACTTGGAAAATACGTAAAGTGGTAAGATACTACTTATTAAGCCAGTTTTAGTACCAAAGCTATTAAAAAAGCCGCATCGACATGGAGCCAATTATAAAGGAGCAGAAACAGCTGGCGGACAAAATGTGCCAACTGTTTACAAATATGAAGAAGGATTCCGGAAGCAGAAAGGATCAGATGTACCTAGCCAAGAAAGAGGATGAATTAGAAGAATTGTGGAAGGCATTCGAGAGCGGTGACGTGGAACTACGGAAGCGACTTCCAGCGGATCATGAATACATAAAAAAGGATTTCTACAGCCAGGTGAAAGAAAGATTTCAAATAACTGCCGATTACATACACGAATGGCAGGAGAAGCTAAATCCAGCTAATGAGGAGAGCAACTGCTTAGAAACCGAGAAAAAGGAAAACCCCATCGAACAAGAAGGCAGACTTAAGAAGCAAGAAATTAAAATGCGGTTATTTAACGAAGTATTGGATGAAGCAGTATCGACATTAGAACAACCCCAGGCGAAAATGGTCTACGAACATAAGGCGAGCAAAATATGCGAACAGTGGGAAAACATCACGAGTCTTCATGAGGAAATTCTCGGAGATGAGCAAGAATTCGCTGAGGATTACTTCACGCACGAAGTTTACAATCAGATGCGAGAGCGTTATAACCAGGTAATAGCTCAAATATTTAACAAAATAAGTAGCATCCCTAGAAGCGAGCAGCCACGACCACGAGAAGAATTGGCCATCCCATTGCCCAAAATCACAATGCCGATTTTCGAAGGAAATTATGAAAATTGGACCACGTTCCACGACATTTTTGGGCGACTCATCCACAACAATGCCACATTAGGCAATGCAGAGAAGATGCAGTACCTCAAAACTTACCTCAGAGGCGAGGCAAGTAAATTAATAAAACATCTCGACGCATCGGACGCTAACTATGATACCGCATGGGACCTACTAAAAAGCAGGTATAATAACAAAAGAATTTTGTTTTCCAAATGTTTAGACAACATATTAGAGCTGCCCAATTTAAACTAGGAATCAGCAGCTAGTCTGAAACAGCTGCATGATACAAAAATCTGGTGTGATACACTCACACAACTTCCTTTTACAGTGATCTTATAATTAGTCAAAAATTTCATTTTTAATTTTTAATCATTTGTAAAAAAATTTCAAAAATTACAAATTCTACAAAAACGGTACAAAATCGAGTGTTAGTTGAAGAGACAAATTTTCTCTAGAATTTTAAGGTGAATTCAAAAATGTAATAATATACCGGGTGTTTTATTTAAAATAGGAGTTAATAAAAAAAATAGAAAAAAAACCAAAAGAAACCAACTTTAGAAGTTTTCAACTGGAAAATCACCTATCTCACATCAATACACATTAAAAATGTAAGAAAAATGTAAAGTTTAAAAAAAATCGTTAGAGCCGTTTTTGAAAAAATCGAAAAAAACTGAAAAATCACAAGAGTAAACACCTACTTCCGGTTATGCGATTTTCTTCAAAAGCTTGCTGTCTCATCTACATAGTACACAAAACTTATATATGAAGTTTCAACGCCATACCTCTTTTCGTTTTTGAGATATTCTGTTCACAGACACACACACACACAGACACACACACAGACCAATGAAAAAAAATATGTTTTTTGGGATCAGGGGACTCTAAAACGTGAAGATCCGTTGAAAACTCAATTTCGAATTTTTGGGGTGAATCCAATACTTCCTTTATAGTAAAAGGAAGTAACAATGGAAAGTTTACGTGCCATGTCCAACATGGGCGTAAATATAGATACGTGGGGACCAATAATAACACATCTGCTAGTCAAGAAGCTGGACAAGGAAACAAAAAAGTTATATGAACAGTCGCGGACTAATCCTCGAGAAATCCAGGATCTAGCAGATATGTTGGAGTTTTTGGAAAAAACATTCCAATCACTTGAGGCAATTCAAGAGTTTAAAAGGATGCTGGAAGTCGCAAAACCAATAAAATCGGAGTCATCAAGAAAACCGTGGCCGGTAAGAAGTTACCAAACAAGCGTCAGTAAGACTCCGGTAAGAAAACCACGACAGGAGCCAAATAGGAAATCCCAAGTGGCCGCCACCACCACCGGACAAAGCGTGGAGGAAGTAAGCAGCCTAGTTAGCAGAAAGGTCAAGCTCCCCAAACAGAAGGAAGTCCTGCTAGCAACGGCATTTTTGAAAATAAAAACAGCTGGAGGTTATTATGAACTGTTGAGAGCATTGGTCGATCCAGGGTCACAGGCATCATTTATAACCGAAGAAGCAGCTCAATTGTTGGCATTACCGATAGTAAGAATCCAAGCTGACATATCAGGGCTAGGAAAAACCAAAGCTGGAGAATCCAGAGGAGAAATTGAAGTGGAAATGAAACCACGATTCTCCAGTAATTTCCGAATTTTTGGGAAATTGCTTATATTGGCAAATCTAACAGGAACATTGCCAAGAAATAAAATAATTGAGAAGGGCCAAAATGGTGGTCCTAGGAGAGGACGTTACATTCCTCACCCAGCTGTCGTAAAGGAAGACAGCAAAACGACCAAACCAAGGGTAGTCAACAGTCCCGCATCCAAAGCATCCACTGAGAGAAGTCCGAACCAGACGATGCATACAGGGTCAAGACTACAACGGAAGCAGGTTGACATCCGTCCACAATGGAGGAAGTACAAGGACAAGTATCCCGAGGTCAGCCGAGCAATCAATCCGAGAAGCATCACACCACAGGGGCGTGATACCATTTCGATGGCAACAAGATGTCCACGACCTACCCAATACAAGCTGCGAACACCTATTAATTACAACAGGGTCCGTCAGCAACATAACTACACTGCTCGGCATTTGCTTATGGTGCGAAATAAGCAATTTTATGGAGAAGCGCATGCAAGGTCAAGCAACGCCAGCAGAAACCCGACACCGGCAAGGACGAACTGGAGTTCAAACCGCTGCACTCAATGGAGGCGACGCCCGCCAGTCACGAAGCATGCCGTGGACCGACCGTCTGACATAGAAACAAAACTGCCGGATCAAGGGACAACAGAAGCAAAGACCGAGCACCAGCCAAGACGACTTCAGTTTGGAACCCTTATACGCAACACCTCACGCCAAGGGAATCGTGAACGAAGCAACCCCTGCAACAGACGCCTAAGCCACACCAACCCCGGCTGTTCACAAGTGACCCGGCCAGAATGTTCAAACTATTTTTGAACATGAATTTAGAGAATAAAGTGGAATAGAGTGAAAACGGAAGTGCACGCATTTAACCTACAAAAGAACTGCATAAATTACGCCAGATAAAATATGGGTCATGTTTCTGTGCCGCGATAACAACTAAGTGCAAACTACGCACGTAACAAGCGCCAGTTCCTTAGATTTCAAAACAGACGTTGCAGTTTTTAATTGTGTATTACCGCATGTCAAAGATACAGCGCAGCAGTTTTGTAACTAGTGGGTCAAAATAACAAACTTAGCGTTTAATATTACGTTAGGTTACACACATATGATTGTAATTATTAATAGTAGGGCGTAAATATGGCATACATTTATTGTATAAATAGCTCTGTGATATGTAGTAGAATTTAATATACGCTTAACCACTAACGTGTATTCATTGACGAAGGGATGAATATAGGCTACAAATATTCGTAACAAGACGGTTTGGCCTGACCGTCTTACCCTCGTCTCTTAACAACAAAACAAGACTCCATCTCACGCAAAAACTAAACTGGTTTTACAGCAAAACATAAAAGGTGTAAGTTCCAATTCATTTTGGGACAACCTTTTTAACATTGGTCCTTCGAGCCAACAACTCCCCGATCAACGAAAGAAGCCGGAATTTGGAGAAGACATTGGTCCTACAAGCCAACTACTCCCCGGACAAGAGGAAACTGGATTTTTTGGGTAAAAATCCTTAAGCCAACCAATTGGAGGCTTAAAGAAGTTAGTGCAACAATCAAGAGTCTTGGGTACGCGGAACAGATTCGAAGCTCTGGGCAAGTAAGCAACTGGACCGGATCTGCCATATCCGTTGGAAAATTTGGAGGACTCGCGACAAGATTGGTATGTACTCTTCTGTGTAAAGATTAGGGAGAAGTTCAAATTGAGCCGTCGCTAAGGAGAAAACGTCCTACGACTCAATCAAAGGAATTCCGCCAAAGGAAAAGGCGAGAATTAGTGACAGCAGCATAAGTCCTGCTAGTAACTTCCAAGGGCTTCCGCCGTGCAGCGAGAAGAATCTTCAGCGGCAATCAATCCGCTAAGAACTTGGAAAATACGTAAAGTGGTAAGATACTACTTATTAAGCCAGTTTTAGTACCAAAGCTATTAAAAAAGCCGCATCGACATGGAGCCAATTATAAAGGAGCAGAAACAGCTGGCGGACAAAATGTGCCAACTGTTTACAAATATGAAGAAGGATTCCGGAAGCAGAAAGAATCAGATGTACCTAGCCAAGAAAGAGGATGAATTAGAAGAATTGTGGAAGGCATTCGAGAGCGGTGACGTGGAACTACGGAAGCGACTTCCAGCGGATCATGAATACATATAAAAGGATTTCTACAGCCAGGTGAAAGAAAGATTTCAAATAACTGCCGATTACATACACGAATGGCAGGAGAAGCTAAATCCAGCTAATGAGGAGAGCAACTGCTTAGAAACCGAGAAAAAGGAAAACCCCATCGAACAAGAAGGCAGACTTAAGAAGCAAGAAATTAAAATGCGGTTATTTAACGAAGTATTGGATGAAGCAGTATCGACATTAGAACAACCCCAGGCGAAAATGGTCTACGAACATAAGGCGAGCAAAATATGCGAACAGTGGGAAAACATCACGAGTCTTCATGAGGAAATTCTCGGAGATGAGCAAGAATTCGCTGAGGATTACTTCACGCACGAAGTTTACAATCAGATGCGAGAGCGTTATAACCAGGTAATAGCTCAAATATTTAACAAAATAAGTAGCATCCCTAGAAGCGAGCAGCCACGACCACGAGAAGAATTGGCCATCCCATTGCCCAAAATCACAATGCCGATTTTCGAAGGAAATTATGAAAATTGGACCACGTTCCACGACATTTTTGGGCGACTCATCCACAACAATGCCACATTAGGCAATGCAGAGAAGATGCAGTACCTCAAAACTTACCTCAGAGGCGAGGCAAGTAAATTAATAAAACATCTCGACGCATCGGACGCTAACTATGATACCGCATGGGACCTACTAAAAAGCAGGTATAATAACAAAAGAATTTTGTTTTCCAAATGTTTAGACAACATATTAGAGCTGCCCAATTTAAACTAGGAATCAGCAGCTAGTCTGAAACAGCTGCATGATACAACAATGGAAAGTTTACGTGCCATGTCCAACATGGGCGTAAATATAGATACGTGGGGACCAATAATAACACATCTGCTAGTCAAGAAGCTGGACAAGGAAACAAAAAAGTTATATGAACAGTCGCGGACTAATCCTCGAGAAATCCAGGATCTAGCAGATATGTTGGAGTTTTTGGAAAAAACATTCCAATCACTTGAGGCAATTCAAGAGTCCAAAAGGAAGCTGGAAGTCGCAAAACCAATAAAATCGGAGTCATCAAGAAAACCGTGGCCGGTAAGAAGTTACCAAACAAGCGTCAGTAAGACTCCGGTAAGAAAACCACGACAGGAGCCAAATAGGAAATCCCAAGTGGCCGCCACCACCACCGGACAAAGCGTGGAGGAAGTAAGCAGCCTAGTTAGCAGAAAGGTCAAGCTCCCCAAACAGAAGGAAGTCCTGCTAGCAACGGCATTTTTGAAAATAAAAACAGCTGGAGGTTATTATAAACTGTTGAGAGCATTGGTCGATCCAGGGTCACAGGCATCATTTATAACCGAAGAAGCAGCTCAATTGTTGGCATTACCGATAGTAAGAATCCAAGCTGACATATCAGGGCTAGGAAAAACCAAAGCTGGAGAATCCAGAGGAGAAATTGAAGTGGAAATGAAACCACGATTCTCCAGTAATTTCCGAATTTTTGGGAAATTGCTTATATTGGCAAATCTAACAGGAACATTGCCAAGAAATAAAATAATTGAGAAGGAAAAGGACGCATGGGAACATTGCCTGCTAGCCGATCCTACCTACGACATGCCAGGTCCAGTAGATATCCTGATAGGAGCAGACCTATACAAAGATATACTCCTAGAAGGAGTTAAGAAGACGGAGCAAGGGATGATGGCACAAAAGACGGAATTTGGATGGATCGTATCTGGGGCAGGAGAAGCAGTAGAACAACCCAATAGGAGAGTGGTCAGCATGATGTCTAACGTCAAAGAAGAGCACCACCTCAACAATTTTTGGGAGGCGGAAGAGCTCCTGATGGAGAAATCAATCTCACAGGAGGGACGTGAAGTGGACAATTGGACAATAGGACAATTGGAAGCAACCCATCGGAGAACGGAAGATGGGACATGTGTGGTGAACATACCGTTCACAAAGGATCCAAGTCGAGTAGCAGAACCACGGAGGGCAGTCGCCAGGAACCTGCAGTTGGGGAAAGGATTCAACCCTGACAAGAACTTGGAGTCCAGACACAACAACTTCATGAAGAAGTATCCTTTACCAGGACACATGAAGAAGAAGGGCCAAAATGGTGGTCCTAGGAGAGGACGTTACATTCCTCACCCAGCTGTCGTAAAGGAAGACAGCAAAACGACCAAACCAAGGGTAGTCAACAGTCCCGCATCCAAAGCATCCACTGAGAGAAGTCCGAACCAGACGATGCATACAGGGTCAAGACTACAACGGAAGCAGGTTGACATCCGTCCACAATGGAGGAAGTACAAGGACAAGTATCCCGAGGTCAGCCGAGCAATCAATCCGAGAAGCATCACACCACAGGGGCGTGATACCATTTCGATGGCAACAAGATGTCCACGACCTACCCAATACAAGCTGCGAACACCTATTAATTACAACAGGGTCCGTCAGCAACATAACTACACTGCTCGGCATTTGCTTATGGTGCGAAATAAGCAATTTTATGGAGAAGCGCATGCAAGGTCAAGCAACGCCAGCAGAAACCCGACACCGGCAAGGACGAACTGGAGTTCAAACCGCTGCACTCAATGGAGGCGACGCCCGCCAGTCACGAAGCATGCCGTGGACCGACCGTCTGACATAGAAACAAAACTGCCGGATCAAGGGACAACAGAAGCAAAGACCGAGCACCAGCCAAGACGACTTCAGTTTGGAACCCTTATACGCAACACCTCACGCCAAGGGAATCGTGAACGAAGCAACCCCTGCAACAGACGCCTAAGCCACACCAACCCCGGCTGTTCACAAGTGACCCGGCCAGAATGTTCAAACTATTTTTGAACATGAATTTAGAGAATAAAGTGGAATAGAGTGAAAACGGAAGTGCACGCATTTAACCTACAAAAGAACTGCATAAATTACGCCAGATAAAATATGGGTCATGTTTCTGTGCCGCGATAACAACTAAGTGCAAACTACGCACGTAACAAGCGCCAGTTCCTTAGATTTCAAAACAGACGTTGCAGTTTTTAATTGTGTATTACCGCATGTCAAAGATACAGCGCAGCAGTTTTGTAACTAGTGGGTCAAAATAACAAACTTAGCGTTTAATATTACGTTAGGTTACACACATATGATTGTAATTATTAATAGTAGGGCGTAAATATGGCATACATTTATTGTATAAATAGCTCTGTGATATGTAGTAGAATTTAATATACGCTTAACCACTAACGTGTATTCATTGACGAAGGGATGAATATAGGCTACAAATATTCGTAACAAGACGGTTTGGCCTGACCGTCTTACCCTCGTCTCTAAACAACAAAACAAGACTCCATCTCACGCAAAAACTAAACTGGTTTTACAGCAAAACATAAAAGGTGTAAGTTCCAATTCATTTTGGGACAACCTTTTTTACAATCCAACATGAAATATTTTAAGCTAATAACTAAAATGAAATGTATTTTATTTTTGTTAAGACCAAACAATTATGTACAAAGCCGAAGAGGGGTAGTCCCCTAAACGGTAGTAGGCTAGGTTTAGTATAATTTTGTATACTCCTAGCTGAATAAACTTTGAAAATTCATTCATCTTCGGTTCTTAGTGCGACTTTCACTCTGATGATGCAAGCTGCAAAGTCTTGCGAAACGTTAGTGAATATGGATGCACAAACAGCAAAACGGCCAAATCTGCCTAAGTATCCTCGTTCTCAAGATACTCAAACAACACGAGCCACCAAAGAGCATGACCATCGCGCGGGTTTTTGCTCGACTTCACAAGGTGCAAGGCACATTAAGCCAGAAAATGCTGGATGTTCATATACAAATACTACGCGGTCTAAGCCGAAATTCCATGTTAAGAAGAATTACACAATTCTTATCCAAATTGCAATAAACATTAATATTAAATGCTTTTCTTGTGCATTAGTTCTCATTTTCGTTTCTGTCGTCAATTGTCAAATCATTTCAATTTTGTATCCTTAATTTAAACAAAGATTCGGCAACAATGTACCTATTCAGAAAATATAACCATAAACTGAAAACAACCTAACCTAACACAAAAAGTGTCAATTTCCATTAGGGAGTTTAGTTGCCACAGGTAGGTACTGCCAACAAAATTACTAGATGACCATAGCCTCACGTGACCCAAAAAGATCGTGAACGGCTTACCTATACAGCAGTTGATTGATAGTCAGCTTAGCAGTTCACACATCAGCTCCAGTCACAATACAATTTCGTAAATAACTCCAACAAAATGCAACCAGCAAGAATAGAAGATAATAATCTTCACAAGATGACAGCTATCGGATCGCAAATAGTCACGATCTTGGATGAGACCAAAGTGAAAGTATCTGCAGCACTTGCTTGCCTCGCACTGACGGCAATAGTTGTTGAATACGCGACACTACCTTATCCGCTCAGGTAGGATCGATTGCTATTACGATTGCGTTGTAGATAGTTGTGCCTTGCCCTTCAAGTATGACGACAAAACATTCAAATGGTTTTCGTTTTAGTAGTCTCAGAAGTTAAATAGGGCTTTTTGAACCACCATTATTTTCAAGCTGGAAAGGATGTTCACATACACCCAAGTGACTCCGCAATAATGTAAAATTACCGCATTTCGCTTTAGAAATTGAATAAGTAACGATAATTACATCCAACACAAGCTTAATAAAACATAATGTCGATAGCACCAAAGGGCATATTAGCACATAACTCGCGACTTGTTTTCTCCTTAATGGCTCTATGGAGGGGAGGGCCGTAACTAAGCATAATGTTACTGTAGGCAAGCCAACATTTTTGCGCCCCTCAGTAGACTAACGATAGAGGTGACATAAAATACAAATTTTAGTGACTTCTGCATTTATTTCAGTATGTATGTAGTATATTGAAAACAAATAGGTAGATATTCAAAACTAAATCCAACAATTTTAATTTAAAAGTTTTAAAAATAAACAACTAACTGTTAAAATAATATATGCTAAGGTTAAAATATTTGGTAGTTTGTAAAGGTGCATTATTTTTAACTTTTGGTTACTATGCTTACCATTTCTGGAACATTTTTAACCCTAAAATATAATGCAATCTTGGTAAATAGAACCAAAGTGGAGGTGCAACTAATGTACCGCGTCGAAGCATGTGTGCTGGTCAGGGATAGAATTCCAATCGGGGCAGAATTTTTGGAGTTCTTGCACTGGCGCGACGTATGTTTGTCAAAGCGTCCTATTTTTCGGAGTTGTTGGCGTATGCGATTATTCGAAACATTAATTAATTATAATAGGATGAGTTGCAACAATGCTGTACTGTGCGTGTTCTTAGTTAATGCGTCAGATGATAGCTACTCTAGAATGCACGTGTTAGTTGCTTTCCTCATGTTGGTAGCTTTTTTTGGAAACTACAGCAAACGATAGATTCCAGAGGTTCTTGTTCATGATGGATGATTACATGATAATTAAGCAGAGTGAAGACATGTTGTTCCGGCTAGGAATCCCACGAAGACATGTTGCTCCGCTTAGTGGTTCTGCAGCGGGTAGCAGCTATGCGGATTTACCGATTTAAAGTGAATGCTGTAATGTGAAAGATCAGTGGACATCGGATACTTACTAATTCTATACGGGTTGCAACAATAGTTGAAGTTGAAGGTGCCAGGGGGACGGCCACCCCCGGTCAGTACAATTATTGTTTCATCATTTTAATATAACACAAAAACTCGTCTAACAAAAAATAAAATATAAATAAAATTAAATGAAAAGACAAATATATAAAACAATAATTCTAATGACGGGAGTACATATTATATTATGAATACAACAAAACATATATTATTTCCTTATATATAAACTACCTGTAGTCTGCGGCGCATGCCGAATTTAAAGTTTCGCGCGTTAGTGTGAGGTGCGCGCAGATCTCCCTGCCGCGAATGCCACGCGAACTAGCATCGGGCGGCGAAAACGGAAAATCGATTTGTAAGGGTGTAGTTAAACGTAGCGTTTGGGCGCATTCAGCAAGCCAGTAATAAACTTTCTTTATTATTAGATAAAATATACTTCTGCTCGTAGTTTTAAAAAACACAACCAATCGGCATAATAAATAACTGTTTTTTGCGATAATATCCCTATTAAAAGTAATGAAAAGTTTGTTTACAAAACCGGAAAATAGTAAACCGTTGAATAAAGCCTTGGTACTTTTGCCGGTTTAACATGGCATGTAGTGTTGTGCTTTATTATAAAAGTATGATGCGTGTTCGGCCTGCGTGTCTGCCTGTCTGCAAGTGTCACGTTTTTATTGTTGCCGGTCGGGCGCAGTTTGTTCGCATTACAAATCAGATTCCCTCTAGGAACACGGGTTCGTATCCCACCGAATGCGATTTTTCTCTTTCTTTGTGAATTAATCTAATTTGCATTACTAAGCGTTTTCTTTTACTATTTCCGTTGTATTAGAAACACAGACAAAATAATGGGAATTCGAATAAAAAACATAAAACGCAATTCTAACTAATAAGTTCACACGATTATGCTTAGTATCATATGAACACAAAACATAAATAATAATACTTAAAGGTTCTTTTCGTACCTGTCACCTAACCTTAAAAGTTTAATTTATTGGTATTAATTTAGCTACAAATTTTTCTTCCTTTTTTTGTTGCAAATTTTGTAATATGTTGTTCAAATGAGATCATTTGTAAGAGATCTC
Organism: Agriotes lineatus; assembly: GCA_940337035.1. Classification (NCBI taxonomy): domain Eukaryota; kingdom Metazoa; phylum Arthropoda; class Insecta; order Coleoptera; family Elateridae; genus Agriotes; species Agriotes lineatus. The sequence continues at coordinate 121,615,969 of OW679201.1, read as the reverse complement.
TCTATTTATATTAAGCCTGTGTGAGACATTCTGTCTTGACATATAATTGACTTTAGAAACTTCGTAATTTGTTATAATTTAGAAAATGATCGTTAGCATAGAATGTAATGTGTAGACCAGATTGGGAGCAATTCCCATGGTTATAATTAGCATTATTTAGGGTAAAATCCTTAATATTACAAATTAATTTGTCCGTAAAATTGACCACTCCTTGATTTGTTTTTGTTTCCTTAGGATGAAAGAAATATTATTTTTCCACTGCCATGTTGGCGCCCCTGGTCGCTTGCGCCTGTAGACGGGGGCCTACTCTGCCTATACCTAGTTACGGCCCTGTGGAGGGCAACAACAATTTGTCAAGAAATGGTAGCTGTATTACTTACTATACATACATACATACATAATCTGTAACCCCTTATACCGTTACAGTGTCGGGGTGCCGGGCGCACCGAGCCGCTGAGGGTGTGTGCATTTTAAATTCGGCGGAGGTACTTGGGGTAGTGGAGCCTGTCTGGCTAGAACACTACGCCCGCTCTCCAGCTGGTCACCCATCCAAGTTCTGACCGAGCAGACTGGTGCTTAACTTTTGCAAGTGCCGTGAGAGATGCATCACCACTCAGCCGTACTGCCGGCTACTTACTATAATAGTATATTAAAAAACGAATTTTATAAAACTTGTATTTCGACACAAGTCCAGTTTGCAGCACGACTGCCGAAGGCAAGAGTGCTGTGAAGGAAGAGTGCTCGGAAGTTTTATAAAACGAGTTTTTTATGTAATTTTTTCTAATTTGCAAGTTAAATACCGTTTTACTACAAATAAAATCAATTTTGGTAATTTAGGGAATTTTGTAACAGTTGGTAACAGTTTTATTGCAAAGCATACATTTAAAACAAAATTTTAAATTTGAATCAATTAGACTCACCATAAATGTCATTTTTCGCAAGCGTTCGCACCTGAAATTGTAAAATTAGTGTGGATTAGTGTTTCACAATGAATTCAGAAATTTCCTGCACTCCGCCAGAAATAAGGCAAATTGTCGAAAATGCTACGGTTAATTTACTGTCATTAGTGTCATTGGCTATAACCTTAAACTCACACTGACATTTCGTGCAATGTCACCAACCGAAAAAAGTTGATTTCGGGTTTGGTAATGGTTCATGACCGCACTCAAAATGGATGCGGTAACGGCTTTGTTAAGACAGTAAATTAGAAAAAAATATGTAAGGCCTTAAAGCGGGATATGCAACCCTACAGTCATAAGTGCAGGAATGGTAGTCTGCATGTACGGCATAAATTTCTCCATATGTCGTTCTGAAAGAAGAATATGTAACAAATATTACTTTAATTCGAATATTGCATTTTAACATCTAGTATACATAGCCGGCAGAACGGCTGAGTGGTGTTGCATATCTCACAGCACTTGTAAAAGTTAAGCTCCAGTCTGCTTGGTCAGTACTTGGATGGGTGAACATCTAGAGAGCGGGTGTGGTATTCTAGTTTAGACAGCCTCCACTAGCTCAAGTACCACCGCCGAATTTAAAAATGCACACGCCCTCAGCGGCTCGGCGCCCTAACACGTGTAAACGGTATAAGGGGCTACAGATTATATATATATATTAAAGATCTAGTAGCCTTAGTATAAGTTAAAAGGTGGAAGAAGGGCAGTAAATCAAACTATGGGCTACGATAGTAAACGCGAAAATATTAAAATGCAGTATAAACAATGACTCCAAGTATATTCTATACCCGTTATATATTTTAGCCACAACACAAACAACGTGGACGTTTCACATAAAGTTCCAATGACATGACGTTTTATGTGCGCCTGTAAATATGTAAATAAAGGTAAATAAACCACAATACGTAGCACCATCACAGACTTTGAGCATCCTTTCTTACAGAACAGTAAATACGAAGCCATTTACAACATTAGATTATAAGAATGTCTAACTCAGTGAACCCTTTCGCTGCCCTGCTCGACGGTGGGGGCTTCTCAGAAGACAGCCCCGCGCCGGCGACCAGCGACAGAATTGTAGCCACAAGCATAGAGGAGATCTTCGGGTTCACCCTAAACAAACACAAAGGTAACCTGGTGTACCTGGAAGATCTGGCGAAAACATTCCCAAGCGACGACATCAATGTCGAGGTGCTCGAGCACGCCCTGTTCGAGCGCATCCTGTTACCCAACCCGCAGGACTACGTGCAGTCGGCAGGCCTGGCCGAAATATGCGATACCAAAGTCATTTCCTATCTAGTAACGTGCTTCAAAAAAACTGATGCTCTGGGTGACGACGAGTTTAAGAGCAGCGTGACCGAGCTGATTTTGCGCAACGTCGTGACTGCTCTGAAGCAGCCCGAGCTGTACGAAGGGCAAGATTTGCATGCACAGCTGTATGAGATTCTAAAGGAGGACGATGCTGTTTCCAATTTGTTTTTTGTAAAAATTTATAAGAGGTTTCTGGAGGATGAAGGTATGTATGTAAAAATTGCGGGCGAAGCAGTTTTGATTTGCAGTTTTTAGATGGTTTGGATGCGATGAAAGAGCCATTTACGATGCTGTTGAAAATGGTGCATGTTGATACAGCCAGGGCTTCGCCAGTTGCTTTCCCATCAGTTGTATTTAACGTCTTAAACATTTATTGCATGCATGAGGAATTAGCGCTGATTTTATTGGATTATTGCAAACCAAAGAACTCGGATAGCGGGGTTGAGTATGCTAATACACTACTGGGTGCACTCTTTGCAGTGTCAGTCCTGCCGAAGGTTGCAAACGGAAGTTTCGAATTTTTTCAAGACCCATTAGATCAGGTAAATATTTTGTATGAGAACAAATAATAGTCAGCAAAACCACCGATTGCAGGCCAGCAATTCAGGCTTGGAAAGCATTTTGTGGACGAACAGCAACCGAATCTCCCAGGACATCCACAGCCTCATTCTAAATCTTCTCAAATGCAGCCAGGAAGTGCGTGCTCGCACCTTGACCTGGTTAGGCAACTGCCTCAAAGCAAACATCGACCGAGGCAAGCTATGGAACGCACAAGCCCCCGAGTTTAATCCCACGAACTTTACCAGTGTCAGTGATGGGTTCATGATCAACTTTGCCATGGTCATGACTAGACTCTGTCAACCGTTTTGCTCAAACATCGACGATGGGAAGGTGCTTAAAGTGGACCCCACCTACTGTGCGGTGCCTGTAGGTAACTTCGCTGCTAAGTGAGATGGTTAATTATGCGGCGCTTCTGTTTACAGAATGACGACTGCAATAGGAAGGGAATCCACTTGCTCGATATGGCGAAGGAGACTTGCTTGGTGCCGGCTGAATCTGATGATGGCAGTGAGCAGGCACGGCCCACCAGCCCTCATTACAATTTTGTGACGGAGTGCTTCTTTATGGGCCACCGCGCCTTCGACCTCAGCTTTAGAGTCTCTGCTGATAAGCTGGTTCGCCTCAATCAGGTACTTATTGTGGTTTTGTAGGAAATAAAAATTTATAGGTTGGAGCAATAAATGTTAAGAACCGTAGACTACTGTCTTTGTGGTAGAAAGAAACTGCCAGTAAATGTTTTTGACATTTATGTTCGTGCTTTGGTAATATGTGAAGGTATCGATTTTTGTGTAAAAATATGCAAATAGAATGAACATACAGCAATCATTAGTTTATTATGGCACTGTTATATAAAATATAGTTGGGAGACATTCGAGTTTTTCTATATATAATTTTTAGAAGTCCATTTTGGACGACATTGAAAGGGTGCAGGGCAAAATGTAATGATCCAAGAAAAAATTTGTTTTAGCTTTGTCACAAAATATTAGTTTCCATTCACGTACTGGAAATTGCAATCTAAAATGATCACATTTTTTAAGCCATTCTGAGTCATAACATTGGTTCTATTACGTTATCATTAGGGGCGTCGTCACTCACAACAAAGACAAGGCCAAACCCCACTGCTTACTTTATGTTATTATTGTTTATTGTTGATGTGATGTGGGAGCAGGACGCTGGACTGTAGAGGGCGAAAAACTATCACACTGAACGGATTTTTTTTCTCTACAAACCTGTATTGTGGAAAAAAATTCAAATTAAATAATTTTTTTATTTGTTTTAGAGAAATTTCCATTTCTGCAATTCGCAAATTATTAATTAATGTGATATTTAAAATTAAGAAATTTATTTACCAATTTCTTTGGTTCCGATAATTGGTAAAATTTCTTAAACGGTTATTTATAACCAAATGATAAATTACTTTAAAAAACTCCATTCTCAATCCACAACAATATGGATTTAGAAAAGGCTTTTCTACTTCCAAAGCCATCATGGATCTTTCAATTCGTGTCATCAAAAATTTCGAAAGCGGCAATTACTTAGGATGCTTATTCTGTGACTGATTGCGTGTGGTAGATAAATTTAAATTTTACAGGTTTAGCGAGAATACTATAAACTGATGAACTCGTTTCTTTTTGTAGAGTTCACTTTGTTCAATTTAAAAACAATACGTCCGACCTTCGCTCTGTTCGGCATGGAATCCCGCAAGGGTCAATTTTAGGCCCCATAATTTTTTTATTATATATTAAAGAACGGTATAAGCAAAGCTCAATACTCACAAGGATCTAAGTTGAATGTAAAATAAATTTTAAAATATGAGGTTTGTGCAAAGTAATGGCCGAACTATTAATGACAAAATGGTTTGCAAAGGCAATGAATTGAAGCGAATAATTCAAGTAAAGCTAAACAGTGAAATATTTGTCAGGGTTTTAAAAGAATGGTAGAAAAAGCTAGATAAGCTAATGAACGTTGCAACGAGCAACTTAGAAGGCTGAAATTAAGGCATTTGATGGAAAATTGTAAGAATCAACAAGCCAGGGTTAATAAAATCAAGAATAGCACACAGCAGATGAACTTAAAATTTGTGTGGAAAAGAAGACATATCAGATCAAGCGACGCCTTGGTGAAGGAAGTACTTTCATAAATTTAATCAGTGCAGTGACTTATGTGAACAGTTTAAAACAAATTAACAAACGTGCAGAGACACAAATACTTGATTAACTAATTATAAATGTGGACCATAATATTATAATAAGTGTTTGTAAATAAGTTGTAGATTTTAGGCAAATTTATATTTATAAGTAAGCATTTTGAACTTGATTCACATCCGTTTTTATTTAAGATTAAAACTAGCAATTGTTTATAGCGGATATTAAGAGAACAATTGAATAAATATTAGATTTGACATGTCGTAAAATGTACTTGTAAATAAAGTTAATTTTTATATCATAAACAAATTTCTTTTACAATAGTTGAGACAATTGGTGCGTGGATCTGGGCCCCCAAATGCTAGAAAAACAAATTATGTAAATGCCGCGAAACAGCTTAATTCAAATATTTACCGGTGGAACTGTGATAAATTTTCACTTTATTTTAAATTTTGAGTATTTCCTTGTGCGCAGTAGTACGAAGGCGGAATACAGATCCGTATTCAGTTAAATTAAGAAGTATACATTCAGCCCAATTAAACCTAACCGAGAGAAAGGGTAATTGCTTACCGAAAATTTTGAGCTAGCCATAATAATTGTTAATACTTGTAGATAAATAAAATATCAACAGGGCATATAACCATTTATTTCAACGAGTTAGTAAATTACAACTTTTAATCGTCTTAGAAATAAAATATTTGCGATATGGTTCTTAATTATTCATTTAATCAATTATATTAAATTAAAAACTGTCATTAACCATAGCAATATGGAGGTGTGTTTAATAGGCGGCCGACGCTGAACTAACTTAATTCTAATAAGTGGCGCGAATTTCAAAAGGGTGCCGTCATATCAAGTATGCCATCATACCCGCATTTCCCCTATATGCAAACAACGTAAGCGTTACCTCAATATGTCTACATGGTATTATTGATGCCACACATAAAAGAAAAAAAAAACTTATTACAAAACTTAAATGGGACCTACTGCTTTATAGTTCTGTCCAATTGACTGTTTTTTTCACAGCACATTGTGTTATCAGTGCTGCCATTTTAAATTTTTTAAATATTGTTATTTTGTTCTTTGTTAATTGTGATTTTGTTTTTATTTTATTTAGGAATTTATGAATAAATCATAGTCATGGATGAGAAATTTTCTCACTGTAATACAAAAAAACTTAAAGTAAATACAGGATTTGTTTTGCTAATTATATGTAGAGAAATAAAAAAATTGATTGCTTAGAAATGAGACGCAAAAAACAATTAAAATCTTTTGGCAGTTCTAACTATCACAAAATTGCCACGACAGTAAATTATGAATCTTTTTTTAATACAGGCAGACCTCGTCATTTGCGGGGGTTACGTTCCAAAAGAATACCGCGATGCGCAAGTAAACACATAAATGATAAAAACGGGGTTAGGTTCCATAATAGCTATTTATGCAACAAATGCTACAAGTTGATGTTTATGACATGCCTTCGGCTTCGTTTCATAACACGTCGAGTGCAGTAACACTTTTAGCACGAGTTTGCACACAAAATTTTTCTACGGCCTTTAATTTACTGTTATTAATCCATTAATGTCGATTTAACAAAGGTTTGCATTTATGACAGTTATAATTAATGTCATAATAAAGAGATGGCCTTGACGCGCAGGTGAATGTTTCTGGAGCCTGTACTGTCAAAGTCAGTTATCAAAGGTAATTATAATAGTACACATCTGACTTTATTCATTACATAACGCTTTAATTATTTAAAAAACACTTTACCTCTAATGCAAGAAGTAACTAGAATAACGTTACAACCTCACTTCCAGTTCAAAATTGGTAGTTTTATAACCTCACTTCGCTTTTAGCACATGGGCTAAAAGTAAACACTGATCTCATTTTAAACACGCTAAATTATAAGACTTTACTTTTAGTGAAAAAAGCTAGCGCTAAAAGGCCTACTTTTAGTAGAGGTCGTAGAAAAACTAATTTATACTATGCAACCTCAAAAAATTTAAAAATACATAAACGTGCGTATACAAACTAAAATTCCATATGTAACATAGATTAGATTAGATTAGATTTAGATTCCACGACTGCCTTTTGCTGGCATGCGCACGTCAGCCCTTTGGGCTTTTTGTACTGTCGGGAGTTTTCAAGTTAGCAAGCCGACATCCGTATCTTTTACTAGATTTGCAATGTCCGCTACTAGCTTGCGGTTGTCAATAGAGTTTAAGGCTCCAATCGAGTTGGTGTCTTTTGCGCTCTAATGCTGGGCATTCAAAGAGGATATGATAGGCTGTTTCATCATCCTGTGCATAAATTCTCTGAATGCTCCAGTGCCTGTTAGTAGACTGACTACTTTCTTGATTCGAGTTCTGTTCAGTCTCAACAGGGTTTTGGTGGTTTGTGGATTTGGAGTTTTTAGCAATCTTTTGCAGTGTGTTGCTTGATTGTAGTTTCTCCACCTTAGTTGGTGTGCGGTGTTGACCCATTAATTAATGGTTGAGCGTGCTTGGGACGTAACATAAGTCTGCCACTTGAATCTAGAGCTCGAATGTCCATTTGTTTATTCAAGTTATAATTTTACAATTTATTTCAGGTCCGATTTGGTAATAAGAGATTCAAAAAAATGGGCTCGATAAGTGTGTTTACAAGTTTATGATAAATAATATTATTTAGGTGTTCATGACGTAAACCACATACGTCTGCTTTATTTACTTAGTGTGTGAAAGTTGAAACAGTTAATAATAATAATAATAATAATAAATGCTTTTATTAGATCGCTTTCATACAAAAAAAAGATAGAACAAAAATCTGCATATAAACATATTATGTTAACGTTGGCAATTCCATCCGCGAACGGCAAAGAAAAGGGAGCACATAGGTGCCCCGCGTAAAATCAAATCAGCGAAACGCAAATCCACGAACGGCAATGTCTGTTTGTATCCAAGTATTATTCTTAGGAAAATTTAATGAAATCTTTTATTTTTTTAATCAATTCATAAAGAGAATGAAAAAAGATCAGAATCAGTAAAAATATTATAAGTGTTGCCTCACCCTCACTCTGTAGATTCCTGGGTAAAAAACAAAAAACAATCGTTAAGATCTTATCCCAGCCGTACGTTGGACTTGATTGGCATCTGCAAATGGCATAAGTAAGTTATCACTATTTATATTATTGATAAAATCGAACTGAGTACAGTTCAAAATTTCTTATTTTTTTTAAAGTTGAAAAAGATCACTTTGAAGAACAATTTGTAATTGCCATTAAAAATAAATTCTTGAGACTAATTTTGTTTTGCGCAGTAATGGGGCATATTCACTGGGATCGTTGAACAGCTGATACGGATTTTTTTAGGTATTTCGCTACTCTCAAAAATTAAAAATATTAATTATCGAAGGTTTTGAGGGACAATCTGCTTTCGTTATCAACGAATAACAATTAAATTATTTTTAATTTTTCAGAGTGGCCAAATAACAAAAAAAAACTAGTTATATCACGCCACAAAAAGGTTTTAGAGATAATAATTTTTTATAGTAATTGGTGCTTTTTACTCAAAATATGCCGCCCCTAAAATTTGGCGCTTGAAGCGATCACTTCTGCTTTATTACTAATACGGCCCTGTCCCTTGCTATTCCATTACTCTGTACTCGGTACTCTGTACTTGTATAAGTATTCAAGTACTTATCATTGTGTACTTGTACTCAGTATTCGATTACATTTTATGTAAAATATTTGTATTCGTTATTCAAGTACTTTTTATGTGTCCTCAGAACAGCTCTGCGTGCACTATACAAAATAAACGAATCTAAACATATGACATGTTATAGTTATAAAATCAAAAATTAAATGAAATTAATTGTATGTATTACATTGGTTAACAAAAAATGCATGTAACTTAACTGTACAGGGTAGGCAAATTTCGATGTTTTCACATGCAGTCGCAATAACTATTATCCATTCAGTTAACTCCCGTGACGTTTACGCTGTCAAATTAAAACTTTGGAGTATATTTTATGTACAGAACCTATCAACTTATTTAGTGAATGTACTTAACGTCATACTTGTATAAAACACTGCTGGAGCCTGTGGTTTGAAATTATCACAAATTTGTTAAAACCCCTTACCACACAAATATTTAACAACTGCTAAATACGTATTTCGACAGCCACGCTGTCATCATCAGTAGCTACAAAAAACTTACACCGCAAAAAGGCAACGAAGTACTCGTGACCAAATCACAAATGGAAGTGGGCGATGTTTGCGCATTTTACATCTATTTATACTGTCCGACCCGGAGGGCGTGACGTGGCCGATAACCAATGAACATGGCCGACGGTCAATGTAACTTCAACAAATTATACAAAATGGAGGATGGTATTGGTCCACCATCTTTGCTCAAAATTTTATTATCTCGGTTCTTAAAAATGGCCAAGCTTTCAAAAGAATTTAGTTGCTTTGTTAAAGTTAACGCCTTTACAAATTTTAGGTCATCCTCTTTTATACTATGACCTGTTTCGTAAATATATTGGGCAATACTTGATTTTTCGAATCTGTTGAATCTAAAATGAGCTAAATGCTCTTTAAACCTAGTACCAAAATTACGACGTGTTTGCCCAATATATTTAGAATCACAATGGGAACATTTAATTTCATAAATTCCAGATCTCTTTAAAGTCTCTCTAAGTTTGTCTTTTGGATTTCCCAACAATTTTTTGAAGTTTTGGAAAGTTTCTAAATTCATTTGTTAGCCATTTAGATAGGAGGTAAGTCGGGGAGTTAATACCAGAAACAATAGGTCTCACCGTTTTGCCTGGCTTATGTATTTTAGGTAAACAATACATTTTTGGCATATCTGGAATAGAAGGAGTCGGCTTATATCTAAGGGCTGGAGTAATAAGTGTAGGACAGGACTTCATCACATCTTATGTTTTAACAATCATGCTCCTTAGGGGAGACTTTTTTAATGCTTTGTAGGGTCCATTGTTAAGCAACGTACCTACTCTATCAAAATAGTCCTGTTTATCTAAAATAACAATCTTATTACCTTTGTCAACCTTTAGATAAAAACATCCCTTGTTGCGCAACCCCTTACTAAGTTCATGATCTTTTCTAATCGATTCAGTGGTTTCACCTTTTCTATCTTTCAGGTTTTCCGAAATTTTCATTTTGCAAGCTCTTCTAATGAATTTTTTAGACTGTTCGTCTAAAGTAGCAATTGAACTTTCGATACCGGCAATGATATCTTCTAAAGGTAGTTTAGTATGACTTAAATTGAATTTTAAACCCTTATTTAAAAAAGCCAATTCGTCCTTATTAAAGGATTCTGAAGACTCGTTTTTAACAATTAAATCTTTATCAACTACTTGGGTAATTTTCAAAGATGTGGCATTTTTATCCAAATCAACGCTTAACTTTACAAGTTTTTTCTTATGATTAATAATCTTCTGTTGAAATTTATGATCATTAATTTCGAATACACGTCTTTGGAAATGTTGTTACGGTATTAAAAGGACTTTACGACACCCACCCAAGGTGAGCATCGCACCACGGAATCAGTCCTGAAAACCTGACACACTTGCCCTGAAATCGGTTCGAAATAGGCTAATAGGCCACGGCTGGAACGCTCAGGGAGTCGGGCGTGAGTCACACGATACGTTCTGGGCAAGCGCGTTGTGGCATAATATACAGTGTGGTCCATTAAGTGTGCAACAAATGGGAATTTTTTTTATTAGTTGTACAATCGAAATTTAAATATTGGCAAAAGTTAGTGCATGTTCGATAACCATATCAGATGCCATTAGAATGGCTTCAAGTCCAACAATATACAGGGCAGGACAAAAAATATGAAATTCGTTCAAGAACAAAGTTACCTTATTTAAAAAAATATAGCAAAATTTTATTAAGAAAAGTTGTTTAGAATTAAAAGTTATGCTCAAATATAAAGTCACGGCCTCCTATTCGAATTTTGATTCTTTTTTGGAAAACTTTGTATTACCCCCGTATGATACATATTTTTATTATTTTTATTCTATATGTATTTAAAGTAGCCACAACCACATCCCTTTTAAATAACTTTTAGCAACTTGAAGCGTATTTGTAAAATTTACTTGGATTTATATTTTTTTAGGTAAGCGTCCACTTCATGTTTGTTGCAACGATATTTAACAGAACTTTAGAATTTCGCAAATATTCTTTTTAACAAGGCAAATGCTTTACTAATCATAATTTACATATGAAAAACTCTTAATAAAATCAGAAAAATAAAAATATGTATCATACGGGGATAATACAAAATTTTACAAGAAAAAGAATCAAAATTCGAATAGGAGGCCGTGACTTTGTACTTGAGCATAACTTTTGACTCTAAACAACTTTTCTCAATAAAATTTTGCTATATTTTTTGAAATAAGGTAACTTTATTCTTGAACGAATTACATATTTTTTGTCCTGCCCTGTATATTGTTTGACTTGAAGCCATTCTAAGGGCATCTGATATGGTTATCGAACATGCACTAACTTTTGGCGGTATTTAAATTTCAGTTTTACAACTAATAAAAAAATGTCCCATTTGTTGCACACTTAATGGACCACACTGTATACAGGGTATGTCGAAATTATGAGGGCGCCACCAAGCCTGTCTTAACCCGGCTAACCGGGCCTGGACGGTTAGACGGGAGCGAAGCATGCAAAAATACTCCGCCAATAAGATTACTCAAGAGTTGCAAGGTCAAATAACCATTTCGGGATTGCCTTAAGCAAGGATTGTGATTAGGTGTCAATCCGACCACGACTACGCAGCTGTCTCACTCACCTGCACGCTCACAGCTTCCTCGTTCCGTCGTACAATAATCCGTACAATAAAGGGGCGTCTATCTGTAACAGAACATGCACAAGCCGAAACAAACAATAGTTCCCTTAACTAACCAATCATATATTTCACTTCGGGTTACAATGGGGTAGCAGAATGCGTCGCCCTGTATCTAACCTTAATCTATAATTAAGGGCACCAGCTGGCACGCGCGCTCTAAACTTAACGACAGATGTTGAACATTAGTGAACAGCAATAATAGGTAGTAACGAGTAGGTACAAAGATACACGTTGCCTTATGCAAGGGCAGCGACGATTTACATTTGCCTTCACGGCATGAACAGTCTGCAAGTGTAAATGAATACACTAGCGTAGTAATGAGTAGGTACAAAGATACACGTTGCCTTATGCAAGGGCAGCGACGATTTACATTTGCCTTCACGGCATGAACAGTCTGCAAGTCTAAATGAATACACTAGCGTAGTAATGAGTAGTAATGAGTAACACTCGCGTTCACAGCGGTAATCAGGTTAAAGGCACATACCTTAATGCGTAGGCGGCGAGGGAGCCTGGTACAGTTGAGTTGCGATGAGCTGCAATCGTAGGTGGCAGGTACCTTCGGTGTTACAACGGCGAAAGGGGGTGAATGCATAACCGCCTCAATGGCGACGGGAGACGCGTCAGGACGCGTACAACGGGACGACGAAAAGAATGGGGGCCTCACTCGTTCTGCTGAACCAAATCCTCGTAGGTCGAGATGAAGGGGGCACGACCCCTCACTAACAGTAGCAGGAACTGGGCTCCAAAAACACCCACGTTACGCCGAAGACCACTCGACAAATTCCGACTCACAACCACCACACAAGCGCTCTCTGCAATGGGCTCCGGACGACTGCCAAGAGGGAAGCGTCGGCAAAAGGTCACCTTCGCCGCGTCCCCCACGTGACTAAACCACAGCGAATCGCAAGGCGATGAAATGAAACCAACCAATGCGGGCCACGCTGGTATCACGCCGCCACAGCGTGCTAAATGAAACAAACCAATGCGGGCCACGCTGGTATCACGCCGCCACAGCGTGCTATTCAGAATTCAGAAAAACGCCATCAGAGGAGAGCTCCAACCGACGACAAATACTGCTTTTGGGGCTAAATATGTGCGAAATCGTGATTCTGGAATTAGGCGATGGAGCCAAATAAAGAGCTAAAAGGGCTTAGCATACGGGCACGCTGCTCTAAGCTTAGGCGGCTATTCAAAATACCAAAATGACCTAACTAACGGCGTGAAATGCAATTAAGCATCTGAAACAGCAAAATGACTTAACAATGTTCCATTCTTGAAATTGGTAATCAGATAAATTACATGTGAGGCCCAAATGCAATTTATACAACTCCAATTCAAGTGTACTTCTTTTGCTATACAGATATTTAATTTTCGTGTCCAACCATTTTCTTTTAGCAAATGTTATAATTGAATTACTCTTTCTGCAATTGGCACTAACTTTAATGTTAATAAAATGTGGAAAAACACTGGATTTTACAGTCTTGTAGAAATTTAATATGTGCCTGCAAATTCTTAACTTAAGAACTTAGCTTATGATACATGTTCATCTCCTGTGGCCGGGTAGCCATCTTGAATAAAACACTGTTTGAGCCTGTGGTTTGAAATTATCACAAATTCGTTAAAACCCCTCGCCACACAAATATTTAACAACTGCTAAATACATATTTTGACAGCCACGCTGTCATCATCAGTAGCTACGAAAAACTTACACCGCAAAAATTCCGTTTCACCTGGCTACAAAAGGCCTAGCAAACATTTTTAAAGAAACGGGTCATAAAGTTGTGTATGGTTTGAACAATAATATTAGAAATTTGTTGGGAAATCCAAAAGACAAACTGAGGACTTGAGAGAGATCTAGAATTTACGAAATTAAATGTTCCCATTGTGATTCTACATATATTGGGCAAACACGTCGTAATTTTGGTACTAGGTTTAAAGAGCATTTAGCTCATTTTAAATTCAACAGATTCGAAAAATTGAGTATCGCCCAACATATTTACGAAATGGGTCATAAAAATTGTAAAGGCGTTAACTTCAACAAAGCAACTAAATTCTTTTGAAAGCTTGGCCTTAAGAACCGAACTAATAAACTTTTGAACAAAGATGGTGGACCAATACCATCCTCCATCTTGTATAATTTGTTGAAGTTACATTGACCGTCGGCCATGTTCATTGGCCCTTGGCCACGCCACGCCCTCCGGGTCAGACACTATAAATAGATGTAGAATGCGCGGACATCGTCCACTTCCATTTGTTATTTGGTCACGATGTTACATTAATAATTGCCGATGTCGAATCGGAACATGCACTCGTACTAACTCAGTGGAAGGTCGTAGGTAACTTACCTTCAAAACTAAACGTTCGAAATTATATGAGGCCCATGTTCCCTGATTCATTTGAGTGAACAAACCATTAAATTGCTCAAGGTAACATTACAACATAAACAATGAAAACCCACAGTTCGATAAATCGTATAATGTTTCAAAAAGATAATGGATCAATAACAGGGGGAATAAAATCGATTTGTAATTACTGGCATTAACGGACAATAACAATATCATCACAAAAATAAATATATAATATATGTAAATATCACAATCTTAATCGATCAAAACCTGAGACAGTCTGCATCAGAAAACGCAGCCTTTGCTGAGGACGTGTAAAAGCTAATTTCCAAAATGAATTACTTTGAATTGTAAGTTAGCGAAACCATATAATTTAAAAACATCCCGTATACTGAATGAACGACACAGCGGTACTTCGTTCCACTTTTAATGTGTTAAATTGGCACCTTGCGAGTACTCACACATTCAGATATCTGTATGTCTTAATGGTATACCAAGTAACCTGCTGGGGTAGCTATCCCTCCAGCGAACTTAATTACTATGGCGATAGTTATGGAACAAACGTACGTCGGTTTACCATTCACTCAGCTAATTTATTAGCATACATAGCTACGTTAATTGTAACTGAACTAACTCAGCTTGAAACTGAAGTTCGTTTAACACACCTGCATTACAATTTGCTACAACACGATGAAGCCGCTAGCTTTAAGGTCGAATGCATATATGAACTACTAAATTAAGATAACAAACGGTGAGGCCGTTTGGGAGGAATTGAATAGCATGTCAATTATTAGATCACAATAACAAAATAGCCGTTAGGTTCAAACCCCATCCAGCACAAGGTGGAGGTGATGTTAGCTTCCAGCAGTTACTGCCGACACAGGAGGCTCCCTTGAGACTGCTTGAAAGATGCAGAGGGCAGCGGGAACAAACGCAGCCTAAACTGCACGTCACTCGGCAATGCTGTAGGCTTCCGCTCTATTTGGGCAGCTTTAGTCCATAGCTTGAAGGCAGAAAATTCTGCCAAAAACTCACACAAAAATGTGCTCGCCCAACAATTTATATTTGCATGGTTGTGGGTCGAAAATATGGCCAAATCGATTATTTTACATACGCCTGACCCAGCTATTCATTACACAGATGCATCAATCCATCTCAGCCATGTTCACAGAGTCCGATGATCAAAGATTTGGTTCCGGCACAACGAACCGTTTTTAACACCTTCCTGACATTTTAACGAACTCGGAAAAATGACGTCAAACTATATCGCCATCTAGCGACAATTAATGCCCTCGGCGGAAAGAATTGCAGTTTACGTAGGAACCTGTATTTAAGTAGAATACTGCAGCTCGCCGGGAGCTTACATTCGATATGTTAATAGAATCAGTTGCCTAATCGCTGGGCGCTTTTTTGGCATTTTGAAGGTATATTTTACAAAACCTAACTATTGCATTGTTCAAACAGCTGTCAAAAGTGATGTTAGTGACATTTTCAACGTTATATTAGTACACAAAAAAAAAATTTAAGTCAGCCTGCTCTGCATCATGTTGAAAAAAGATAGACTTTAGGAGATATTGAAAAATGAACCCCCCATACTTGATCTCTTTTTCGAGAAATTATTAATAGTGAAAACCAAAATTGGATATCGTCTTTGGTTTTCAAGTTAGAAACAGAAGTTCGACTTTCTGTTTTGTGGCCATATCTCGCTTATTATTGAAAATAGAGAAAAGTAATTTCTACGTTCTTCAGGCACTTTTTTGATAAAAATGCAGCGGCTTAGTAAGTTTTAAAAAAATCTAAATTTGAGTTATAACATCAATTTCTAGTTTTTGTATGGAGCCCATAGTTGGCTGTGGCAATATGAGAAAGATGTTTTTCCCATTCACTACTTTATAGCTAAACCTCACAATTTTCAAAGTAGTTTTTAATATTTCTTTGTTTTCTAGTAGAAGGCTTCTATCATTTAGAATATACGTGATTAAACAAAGTATCTGTATTTGCGTTATTATAATACCAACGTTTGATTGATGGAATTAATCATGTTTCATTGTTGCTTATAATATTTTACAATGTCCGTGACACATTTGGATACATATGGAAAATTGTGTCGTCCATTTATCACAAAATTTTATTCTCGATAAGTCTCCATCTTCTCAAATTAAAAATGCACTTGCAAAAATTTAAATATCCTTTTTTGTATACAGGGGAGGTTCGAAAATATGAAAATGGCTCTCGAATAAAGTACCCTTATTTTTCAAAATAGTACTCTGTGTGGACAATTTTTGAATTTAGCGCTTTTCTACAGTCTTCCCGCATTTGTAACATAGATTTTAGTATTTTTCCCGGTTTATTTAAGCCCAAATTAAAAGTTTAGCTGTGTTTCCAAATTTTATTCCGTCATATATGCGTATTTTAAATTTAGATATGTTTATTCACCGGATGAAATGACGTAGTCTGCTTATCGTACCTTAACTGCCGCCCTAGCAGCCCATTGTCTGCGGTTTTGTCGTTCATATAGGCCAGAGCTTCTCCGAGGTTCTCGGCATATTGCTGATTAAAAATTTTATCATAACGACGAATTTCGTATTATTCCATAAGTCGAGAGAGTACGAATTTTAACGCCTGCGCGTATTTTCTTTGTTTTGAAATTTCAGCTCAGAGCAATTCATTCCCGCTACCGCCTTGAGTTATTTAACAGGTATTTTTGAATTCGCGCCCCCGGCGACACTAATTTTAAAAATTGCCGCGTCAGCGGATTTAATTATCGGATTCTCAAAGGCACCAGCTCTATCTTAACAAGACGTTGTGTTCTATCTCGCAAGTTGGAAGTTTCGTTGCGTCGTCCATTTACCCTGTGGGGGATTATTGTCGTTTCAACTCTTGGCTGTGGTAAACATCATTCTCGTCTCCCGCCACACGATTTAAGCAGTTGCGGTAACTCATTTATTTGTTTTCATGTTTGTATAACTATTTCACATGTCTTTAAGTCAATAGATTTCATTTAATTCATTTAATTTATGCGTTATTATTTCGTATATCAACTGTTACATGCGTATTTGTATTTTGGGTTTTCGTTGTGTAAGGAATGCAGGGGAGTTTTGGAGAAAATTCACCAAAGGTAAGTTTGCTGAGGCTGCCCGCTGGTTGAAATCAAGCACTGCAAACACCTTTTAAACTCCGTTTATGGTTTCCACTTTTGCGTGTACGGATTTATCGATAAAAAAGTGATGGCGCTTAACATTTAACATCTGTATTTTGTTTACCGGATCGTAGCCCTAATTTAAGGTCGTGAAGAACCCCCTTCTTACTGAGCGCTTTAGCTGGCAACCTTTGTTACCGTCCATCGTAACGGGATTGGGGCAATCGATCCGAGACTTTCCCGATTTTGTATGTAACAATTTGACGCCTCGTTGTAATGTAGTTTTTATGTGATAACAAACTGGCGCTTTGTCGGTGAAGATCATTTTCTGCTTGTAACAAACTGGCGCCCAACGTGGGGCCCGGGTTTTTTCTTGCGCTTTCATGCTGTTACAACTCATTCATTAAAAACTATGGAGGCTCTTTAGTAGTCTTGACACTTTAATTTGGTGTATTTGCTTAGCAAAACTAAATAATTCAGACATCTATTTACAAAATAAGTTAAATGTATTTATTAAATTTCTAAACAGGAAATGTCCAGGATCGAGAGGGCATATCACGAGGCTTTGAGTCAAGCTGGAGGCATGACAGAAATCGTGGACAGCATCAAGCAACGCATGGCATCAGAGCTCTCAAAGTAACTTCCACCCCATCAAATCCTTCCGTGAATTAACGCTTGTAATCCGCAGATACTTATCAATAAAATGTGCAATGTCCGAGCCAAATCTGCTAGAAGTCCTGTACAGCTTTCTCTCCGCTTCCGCATTCTGGCTAAGCCAAGTGGCGATGGCCACAGAACACTCGTCGTCTGAGACCTTCGCGCCGCTGCAGGCAAAGGCCATCACGTTCCCCCTGCCCGACAAAATTCCAGATACGCTAAAGTAAGCGCCAGTTAACACACGAGCCCCCCGGCTAATGCCAATGCTTCCAGGTGCATTCCAGAGTTTGTAATAGAAAACATAGTATGCTACTTAATATTCTTAAGGCGCTTTAACCCGAAAGTGTTCGAGGAGCAGGGCTACGAGCGCCTGAAGCCGATTCTCACGTTCATTCTGGTGTACATGGGCTCCTCGCAGCACACCCGCAACCCCCACCTGCGTGCCCATCTGGCGGAGGCCCTGGAGGCTCTCCTGCCCTACCACAAAGACGAGCCCGTCGGGCTGAATACCCTGGGCGGCATCCAGCGGGAGCGGCTGTTCAAGGAGCACGAGCATAGGCGCAGGGTAGGCGCATGTGTAGGTGCCTTTGTGTCTGTGTTACATCTGTTTGGTTTCAGATTGTCGAGATCTTGTTGGATGTGTTTGTGGGCATCGAAATGACTGGGCAAAACGTGCAGTTCGAGCAGAAGTTTAATTATCGGCGCCCTATGTACATGGTGATGGATTATTTATGGGAAATGGAGGAGTATCAACAGTATTTTAAGTAAGTACGACTTTGGTTGTAGCTGTCTTTTGTTTTTAAAATATAGCTTCCCGAAATAAAAAATCGAATTGAGAATATTAATGAGGTTGAAGAAGGCACATTTTAAAATTATGGCACATACATATACAGAGTGTCTGAAAACATTTGGTGCATAAAAGTGTATTTTTTTTAAATTAAGCATCCAATATTTTTTGTCGCAACTGTCGTCATTATTAACTGGTAACTTGAATTATAATATCTCAAAATGTAGGTGATGTTCAAGCTAGGATTATTATATCCACCATTTTCAACTGTTCCAAGTGGGTATGTTGCGAAGAGTGTAAATAGACCACCAAACATACCAGCAGTTAGGTCATTTATATAAATTAAAAATAGTATGGGCCCTGATATACTCCCTTGTGGTACTCCTGAACTCTTATTTTTTATTGAAATACATTAATAATCATATTATATTTGTTCATATTTTTTATTTTGTGTAATCTTGCATTTATATTAATATTTGTAAACTTTAACAGGTAATTATTTTTGAGTGACATTAACCTAATTTTTTCTAGGTTTGCTATATGAAATGTTTTTGAGGATATTTTAATAGCTCTCAGTTAAATTATTAGGATTTTTTTATATTTTAAACTAGTTATAAAGTAAAAATGTTGATATCTGTCTGTTTTTACATTTGTTTGGTACCAATTTGTGTCAGTTTTGCCATTTTAATTCCTTGTTAAATCAAGGAAATTTATTGAATTATTTTCATTTTCCTTTTCTAGACTGAATTTAAGCGTGGAGTGAATTTGATTAAACGTGTTAAAAATGTAGTTAATATTAGATTTATTGGCTTCAATTAAGATGTCATTTACAAAGCGTTGATAAAAAGAGATTTCATTTAGATATTTTAATATATCAGTTTATATTTTTTTTAAACTAAATCTGCAATCTTACTAGATAGTGGTTGGCCCATTGCTACGCCAAAATATTGTTTTTATATTTGGTTATTATATGAAAGTGTGAATTTAAAATATTTTGAACAACATTTAAGGGTCAATATTTAAATCCATGATTTGCTCAAAATGGGACTAAATAACAGTAGGAGGGAATTCGAAATATGGAACCTTACCCATAAAATGTATATATTTTCAAAAACAAGTTAGAAATGCAGTTGCGACATGTTTCAACAACAGGCCATCTTCAGGCAACTAAAATTAATTAAATAGTACAACAAACCTTATCTAATTATTGCTATATTTACATTCAAGAAATCTAGTTACAATGAATGTAAAATACAAAGCTATTTAGGCCTCCCTTTCCTAACACGTTGAAAAACGGCTACTCCTAGCTTTAGTACATGCTAAAATGTAGAACAGTTTAACAGTAATTAAGGGGTTAAGTATTGTAATGGTATATTGTATACAGCAATTCTGGTTGCATAACTAACACACGAATATGAAAGAAAGGTTCAAATAGGCCCAGAATTGGTATTTTGTTTATTGCAACAATAAGTCGTTATTAGACATTAATAAATACACAAGATATGATTAGCAGTAACTGTAATTTGATTAACAGAGGTTAGTATTTGAATGGAACAGATCGGCAGGGCTTGTGCTCATTATGGCAAATGCATTTAATTTATGTGTCTGACAGATTGGATATTGTAACGTCAAGATAAGATAGTGAATGTGCTTTGATACAGAGTTGTTTGAGGCGTCACGAAAGTTATATGCAGCGTTAGTAGTAAAATTTATGATGCCAACAATCGGTAACGCAGCTGACAGGTAAGAAAAGCGGTGTAAGGAACCATAGAATGCAAAGAGCATTTAAAAGGCAACCTGAAATCGAAGAAAGACAACAGTGCAGTGCTAATTAAACTTGTGAAACCAGTGTTTATTAAAACTTAAGTGGAAAAACACAGTGTTAGGAATTGACATTTATGCAAAAAACATTTTAGTTGTTAAGGAAAACCTTGTACAAAACTTACTTGAGAACAATTGTTACATGTTGCTAGCATATTAGATGCTCGATTATCATTGTTTATCAGCGAAGCCAAGCTAAAGCTGCTTTATAAAGATTGACTCGCAAAACTTGATAAATTTTGAATATTAAAAAACTATAATTTTGTGCCAAGTGTGTACGGTTTTTCATCGAGTTATAAAGTGCCATTGAAGAGGGAGGTGATCCTGAAAATTTGCCCATTTGAATCCAACTTTGGGGCTTGTTTTTGAGCAGTTTGAGGCATTGGCAAGCTGAAATTTGTGTAGTTTGGACCTTCGTTAGTTTCTACATCCAGAAAGCAGAAGCCGGAAGCTTTCCAAATATAAATTATAGCGATGGAATCTCTTTGCAACCAGACAGAAACCAGGTCCACTTTTCGAGGTAGATTTGAACAGCCAGGCAGTTCCGAAAGATTTACAGCATCGTGCAGCACTTGGAGCAGACATCGTACGAGGTCCTGGAAGAGGGTAATTATCGCCGTAGCTTCAGCCAGCATCCAAAACAAGTGCTAAATTTTATACTGGATGTTACAACCTAACCCTGGGAATCTGAGTTTTCTCATCCAAAGCCGGAGCATTCATTTACATTTGGTTGCCAATAAATAAAATAGGAAAGGCAATACACCATTTATTTTGCAATAAATTAATACAATGCATAATTTTTAATGAGCCCTGAGACAGCACAATAATTCAAAACACTATTAATTTGTTGTGATTCTCCCACACTTTATTTATTTATATTATAACAAACTTATCGCCAACAAGTGGGGCTATCATTACAGTATATACTTACGGGAAAAAGATTACATTAAAAATTAAAATATAAAGAACTGCATGTCGTGAGGCGGCAAATGAAAGACTAACTGACAGAAATGAACAAAAAACCCACAAAAACATCAGAGTCGGTAATGCAGAAACTGCAAGAATTTGGAGTGCGCCAATAACTTCAGTAATACGAGGAGCCATTGTAGTAAGGAATGACAAACTAAATTATTTGAGAAATAATAGATTTTATCTACGACCACTACTAAAAGTAGGCCTTTTAGCGCTAGCTTGTTTCACTAAAAGTGACGTTTTATATCAGCTGTTTACTTTTAGCACACGGGCTAAAAGTGAAGTGAGGTTATAAAACAACAATTTCGAACTGGAAGCGAAGTTGTAAAGTTATTCTAGTTGCTTCTTGCGTTACAGGTAAAGTGTTTTTGAAATAATTAAAGCGTTATGTAATGAATACACTCAGATGTGGAGTATTAATAATTACATTTCGTAATTGACCTTGACAGCACTGGCTTCGCAAACATTCGCCCGCGCATGGCCTACTGTTTTTCTATGACATAAATTAGAAGTGTCGTAGATAAAATATTGTATGCAACGCGTGCTAAAAGTCGTTTATGCACGAGACATGTTATGAAACTCAGCCTTCGGCTTCGTTTCATAATTTTCATGTCTCGTGCATAAACGTCGACTTTTAGCACTTGTTGCATAAATAGCTATTTATTGAAGTTGAGAACTTCATTAAGGGACGACTGGGGGTTATTGATATAGCTATTGTGTTTGTTTATTATGGACAAGGTCTAGGCCTGCGGAGTACCAGGTTCCATAGACACTGACTGCTTTGGTCATATGGTCAAAGTCCTACTTAGAATTTTGCCGAAACTAAGGAGTTCCAACCTCGGCAAGGGATCTTTTACATGCTACAAATCATAGCAACGTGGAACCCACGGCTTTACATTACTTCCAAATGATGGCATTCTGTAGAGGCTTTCATTTACATTTTTAATTTTTAAAAACCTCGCCAGGACTGGGAATCGAACTCACGACCCTTAGATCAGTGTCAGGGTTTCTAATAAGTCAACTTAAGACCGTTGTTACAAGTATGTAATATTTTATCAGTGATATTGGAATAAAGATTGTCCTAAATCTAAAATATAATTAGCAAAAACGGATTTAGAAGGTGAGATATTACTCTTTTTTATGCAATTTAAGTGTTCAGAAAATCTAATTTTAAATTTTCGACCAGTTTGACCAATATAAGAGGCTCTGCATTCTCCACAATTGAGTCTGTATATCTACTGTGTCTTTGAACTAGGTAAGATTTAACGTTGTCTAGTTGAAAAAGAAATGTTAACATTACATAAGCCTCATTTCACACCAATTTCAAAATATTTCTAGACAATTCAATGTTAACATTTCTTCTTCAACTAGACAATGTTAAATCTTACCTAGTCCAAAGACAGAGTGGATATACTTGATCAGTCTGGCATTTACAGACTCAGTTGTGGATATTAGGAAGCCTCTTATATTGGTCAAACTGGGCGAAAATTTAATATTAGATTTTTTGAACACTTAAATTGCTTAAAAAAAATAATACGTCAGTTTCTAAATCTGCTTTTGCTAATTATATTTTAGATTCAGGTCACACTTGTGACTCGAATATCAATTATAAAATATTACATACTTGTTACAAAGGTCTTAAAATTGACTTATTACAAACCAAAGAGATTCACAATAACTATTTCAATAACCCTCAGTCGTCTCTTAATGAAGTGCTCAACTTAAGCAAAATCTATTATTTCTCAAGTAATTTAATTTGTCATTCCTTATTACAAGCAGACACTCGATAATGTGAACTAAGTCAAATCATGTGTGTTCACATTGTCGAAATGTTTACATTAGCGAGCGTAATTTTATTAATAAACACATTATTAAAAGAAACACAATACAAAACAAAATATATTATGACAGCGATAAGTAATACACATTTTTTATGAGAAGAAAAATAAGCTGCTACTTTATTCTACATAAATTAGCGCCTATGTTCAACAGTGACTAAAATGAAATGCAAACGCATCATAAACACGTATCCGATCGACTCAGCTGTGTCACAGAGGGGATTCCCCTACATAAATCGGTGAGTACTCTGTGTTGCAGGGGGGAATCCCCTACATAAATCGGCGACTAACCGTCGCCAAGAACTGTTTACGTTATCGAGCTGTACAGGTTGTTTACGTTATCGGGCGTTTTGTTTGATCCTACAGTATGAATTTTGTATTTACATTAGCGCGACGTTTACGTTATTGAGCGCTTCAAATTACAGTTTCCTACATTACCGACTCGATATTCTTGCGAGTTTTTGTTCACTTCCGTCTTTAATCTGTCATGTGCTGCCTCACAACGTGCAATTTTATGTTTTTATATTTAATGTAACCGTTTCTCGTACGTATACACTTAACCCATTGATTATTGTTAAATTGTTTTACATTTTACTATGTACGAAAGCTGGGAGTAGCCGTTTTTTTCAACGTGTTAGGCAGGGGAGGCCTAAATAGCTTTGTACATTTCTTAACCTCTTCAAGGTCTAACCTACAATTTCACTTGGTGAATTGTCTTTATCTTACATTCATTGTAACTAAATTTCTTAAACCACAGTATGGTTTTTTAAAAACTCAATTGCAGCAGGCCCTGGATAGCCTGAATCAATGTTGGCAATACTGAAACGTACTGTTGGTGGCACTGTAAGTCTATGTCAAATTCGAGGTTAGCAGGTTAGGTTTTGCGTCAGATTAAAGCAAAATCTAACCTGCTAACCTCAAATTTGAGATAGACTTACAGTGCCACCAACAATACACTATCCAGGGACTGCTGCAATTGAGTTTTTAAAAAATCACTCTGTATGTAAGTATAGCAATAATTAGATAAGGTTCGTTTTACTACTTAATTAATTTTAGTTGCCTGAAGATGGCCTGTCGTCGAAACGTTGCAACTGTATTTCTAACTTCTTTTTGAAAATATATACATTTTATGGGGAAGGTTTCATACTTCTAATTCCCTCCTACAGCATTTAAGAGGTCTTTTTGTAATTTTTTTGTTTTTAAATTTTATTCCAGCATTGTTGAATCGTTTCTATAGCTAACTCTATGGGGTTGTTAGTATATAGAGAAGCTACATCTAAAGAAAAAAGTACATGATTTTGGGGTAATTTAGTAAGAATAACAAATACAAATCCTTATACAGAGTGGTTAAAAAAGAGCTACATCTAGTTGGCTGTGAATTTCCCATAATGCAATCTAAAATTTTACTTGAAATTGGCAAGACTGTATGTCTATGTCATATTTGAGGTTAGCAGGTTAGGTTTTGCGTCAGTTTTGACACAAACTGACACAAAACATAACCTGCTAACCTCGAATTTGACATAGACATACAGTCTTGCCAATTTCAAGTAAAATTTTAGATTGCATTATGGGAAATTCACAGCCAACTAGATGTAGCTCCTTTTTAACCACTCTGTATATGATTAAATGTGTGTCGTGTTTTTTCAACCTACTATTAACATAGACAAAAAACACGACAGTTTACAATTAATGTAGCGTAAGTATACAAAGTGGTTGTAATATGACCCAGTGCAGATCTCATAACGCAAAGGTTGGCGAAATGCTTCCTATAGTAATTGCAACTTGACGTAATGTGCTGAGTTTTGTTTACAAAATAACTTACCCAGCACACGTTGAACTAGTTTATATCCTAATTACACGCACTTTTGTGTCTACAT
This sequence comes from Agriotes lineatus, assembly GCA_940337035.1. NCBI lineage: Eukaryota > Metazoa > Arthropoda > Insecta > Coleoptera > Elateridae > Agriotes > Agriotes lineatus. Next base: position 121,590,704 of record OW679201.1, on the reverse strand, counting down.
GATTTCACTTAATTTCACTTAATAAGCTGTGTGGTCCATGATCAAACATAAGTTTGAACAGGTAGATAGATTCTACCAATAACGTACTTATTTATAAAATACTTTTTAATTTTGACGTATGATTTGAAGAAAATGAAATTAGCTACTCTTATAAATGTTTTTATTAAAACTTTTTAATGGACATGCGTCTATCCTAGCTTGGTTCCAGTCGAGTCCTCTTTTCCTTAGTGCGTTGGAGATCGTATTATTCCAGGTTTTTCTCGGTCGTCCTTGTTTTCTATTTTTTCCTGTTCCCATCTCCCAGGCCACTTTCACCACTCTTTCATCGCTCATTCTCATTACATGTCCAAACCATCTCAGTTGTTACGTCTCGATTTTGTCTAGTACACTTTTCACATTTAGTCTGTTTCTAATGATTTCGCTGCTGATCTTGTCCATTCGTGTCACGCCCTCAATCTTTCTCAACACTCTCATCTCGCAAGCTTCTATCTTTTTCTTCAAATTGTCCGTTAATACCCACGATTCACACCCGTATATGAGCATTGGCAGATAAACTGTCCATCCACGCCACATAAAGCATAACTTTTGCTCCTAATAACATAATATACTATTATTTACATTTTTATGTCATTATACACCCCATTAATTAATTTACTTATTAAATATTAGTCAACAGTTGTATTTTTTTAAACTCACTGTACTGTAGAATTAGGTAGAGCCAAGTAAGGGAAATGTCTAGGCAAATTACAAACCAAATTAATGTGGCATGTACAAGGTCTAATTTGTACACTTTCCTCAAATGTATTAATCTTTTAGGCAACTTGCACTCGAAGCGGAGCAAAACATGGAAGCCGTATCGCCTCCCCTATTTCTCCGCTTCGTAAACCTACTCATAAACGATGCCATTTTCCTGCTGGACGAGTCTCTCGCTAACATGGCAAAATTACGGGAAATGCAAACAGCTAGGTGAGAATCTTATTTCTGTTCTTATACCAAGTGACGTTTGTAAATTTCACACTTGAAATCCGTTTGTTAGCTGCTACTCATTTGTTCCAGAGAGAAAGGGGAGTGGGACCGTCTCCCCGTGCAAGAGAGGGCCCAAAACATGGGCTACATGCAGCACATCGGCATGCTGGCGAGATTCGACAACATCCTCGGGCGGGACAATATTCGCACGCTGGAGTGCCTCACGTCTCAGATAACCATAGTTTTCACGCACAGCGCGATGGTGGACCGGGTGTCGGCGATGCTCAACTACTTCCTCTTGAACTTGGTCGGACCGAATCAGAAAAACTTTAAGGTAGCTTTTTTAATTTGCTTGCATGGAAATATGATAACATTGGAGGCGGGTTAAAGTAATGACAAATTAATTGTTCCCTTCAAGGAATGTGGAGGTTTTAACCCGTCGCTATGTTTGTGCAACTTTGACCTATGCAGAGCAATTTTTGTGGTTGTGCATTGGGGTTTCACTGGTTTGCGACTCTTGCCTTATGGTATTTAAAGAATCAAGAAAGCATACAAGTATCTAAAATAATTGCCTCTTTGTTTCTAAATAGAATAATAAAGTAATTAAAGATAGTTGCTTGCATAAATCTAGCAGTCCATAAACTTTATATAATAAACAACATATAGCAGATAGAGTATGTGAATACCCAAAACAGTCTTGTAACCAATAGCGTTTAACAGGCCAGCTGAGCTACTCTGGAGAAGGGAGTGGGTTAACATAATCAAAACCAAATACAGCCGCCACCAACTTGATTGTTCAACAACTGGTGATTCTAGGTAGTGATACGGTAACTGCAACTTACATTGAAGGGAGTTATATCAAAATTACATTTATCAGATGCAGGCTCTTCGACAAGCTATAACCTGTTATGGAAAGGAAAAAAGCATAAATATGGTACAATAAATTTGATATTTATTTTCAATACCTATATGCACACAAGTAATAAAGAAAGTAGTTCCTCGTACCGAAATAAAATATTGTATCTTGGGTATTTACAGACAAGATATGTACGTAATTGAGTCAAACCCAATACTAAGGCCGCAGCATGTACACCCTGCGTTCACAGCATAACGTATGTAATTTATAATTTCAAATGTAAGTTTAACTCGCAAATAAACTAAGCGAAGATACGAAGGAAATACGCATATAAATCACTACTTTATTAATACATAAATAGTAAAACCGTCATAAGCAGGAAAATGTCTATATCGTCAACTTGTACACTTAATCGCTCTAATACGTTTTTGAACTATGGCAAAAATACTTAATTAAAGTATAAGGTACGGCTACAGCTTATCTGTTAAATCCAGCATCGATCAAGGAAACTGCTGCGGCTTTAACCTCTTCTAGCTGCTGGAACAGTACCAACATAGACAAATCCTGCAGACTACGAAAGCTGAGCTATAACCACCACCAATTCTGAAAATTCCAGATATCCTCGTCCATAATGAGATCCAAAATTCACCCAAAAAGGAAAAAAGGCCTCCCATACGAAAATTTGATAATCTAGAAAATTCTAGAATGTCTAGAAAAAGTAGAAAAAAATCTGCCTTCCATATGTAAACATTTGTTGTATCAAAATTCGCCGTCGCGATTTGATGCATAGAAATTGGGCTTGACCCAAAATATGTAGCTCTCAGCGTTTCGCATTGTAACCCGATACAGACGCTTTGATGCGTCTTCACGCGTTTAAACACTGGCTTCCGGCCGCGCCCAAAATCGTCTCCTCGGTTGAAATACAACATGAGCCAATTCGCTATTTTCACAGGTTCCAAAAGGTCAAAAGCACCTACTTTAAATAATTGCCTGTAAGTATACAAATCCGCTGTTTCACACTTGGGGCAAGCTTCTCCACGTTGTTATAAGGGATTGACCTCGCTATGAAAGTTGCGTGCTGCCAACAGACAGTGTCACGCAGTCGTCGTTTATTGCAGTTTGTAGCTTGTATTTGAACCGCTATTTTCAGGGCTCGTGAAATTACGCGAGGACCTCTTCGAAGTCAAACTCTCAAGCCGAGCACCGAACTGCACTACCGCAGGTTAGTTTACGTTGGGAGGCAGCGGTAGTAAAGTCCTCAATTGTCCGCGGCTAGCTAGTGGGGAGGGTGTGGTTCACGGTACTGGTGAAGTCTGGTCCTGTTTCAGCATAGTCAAAATAGTGAATGCTAGGACGTCACCGTTGGAATATTCAACCCGTAGTTGTTTGGATCTACCCCATCCCCGCTCAAACAGAGGATCTGGTACATGTAGGTACTTACGTGGGGGTTTTATTTGTTTGCTAAATGTTCATTAGCTAAAGACCTAAACGCCTTGGCTAGTGCCATTCAAACCTCCGTCACAGTTTTTTACAACTTTCTTTATGGTTAGTGCTTATAAAATTCCTGAGCTTGAATAGCGTACTTATATTGTTTTTTACAAATTGACTTACTGATTGAAACAAAAATAACTTGACAAATGTGATTTATTGTAGTATTACATATACAAAATTAATACGTAATCAAAATCATCGAATAGAACACCACAAACCTATATAAATGTGAGCACCCCCTGCAAGTAAAAATAACACAAGAAGTGAAGACAGAGCTCGGCCCTGATCTGATTTGACCCGAAGGGTCAGGTCGGGATGGCTATGATTAATGACACAGAGACCAAACTCTCCGCATACAAACATGGAACAAATATTGTCGTTAATTGACGGAATTAAGGCACAAGCCCACATGCAACGGCATTGCTACTTTAAGCAAACGTTTATAAATGAAAATTATGTTGGCTTGATCCAGTTCTGTAGCGTGAGTTCACAAATTGGTAATAATGGTAATACATATACTGTTTTTTACGATATCTACCTTAGAAGGGCTGACGTAGTAAGGGAAGATTAAGTTGCTGTAACTTTGCTCGGAAGGGTGGTCCAAGCTGAATCCAAGAGGACAGCTCTGCAATGTGTTGAACAGTGGTAGCTAAACACAGGTCAAGACCACACGAGTATGCTGGGTGACTTCGCACACCCCTGGGTTTTATAACGATCGTCGACGTAAGTTGCTAGTAAATCCGCATTACAACGAAGCCCGCTTTCATTACTCGATAACTTTGACACAAGGAACTGAGACCCTTTTATATATCTGGAATTCTGAAGGGTTTTAATCATTCAACGGTCTCAAGTTACCGTTGCAACCAATCAGCATTTCACTCAACACATCTTACTATGCGATGGATCTGTTTTGTAGTTCGGCAAGTAATGACAATTCACTACCTAATTTCGATAGCAAATGTCTTCTACAAACGAATTTAAAGGCTGCCCCGGGCACGCTTCGCGCTTGCACCCGATGCTGCAGCACTCAAAAACTTCTTGGACGTCTCGATAGCTGCTGATTAATGAATCCAGTTTGCAGTCATTTTCAGCGGGGAAATCACGACATCCCCGCGGCAGTTCGAGCATCTCTACCTAGCTCTGTCTTACATCTGCAGAGTTCTCTGTTCCACCCGTAGCTTCGAAATGTAATGCGGTAATACCTGCAATGGACGCACGTGTAAAGTACAGCCTGTGCGACATGTGTTTGATATGCTACAGGTTATCGCCGAAAGTTATTAAGGCGTGACGTAATTCGGCGATAATTTTCTAAAATAATAGAGAACTATACTGTGTCTTAATTTAGATTTCCAACGTGACAAACAACTGCAGATTCGCGTACAGGGGTTAGCTCAAAATTTTCGGCAAAAGGGGGGCGCTTGAACTACACAGAAGGAATGATCTAACAACTATGGTGGCATTCGCATCTACCGTTGATCATAATATTTGTCTTCTTATTTTGTTGTTCTCTTCCTGTTGTTTCTTTTATTATCATTTCCATTGTCTTATCTCTTCGTTATTTTCACAAACTCCGTAAAACGGAGTCGTAGCTGAAAATTCGTTAATTGTGTCCGATGTGCATTCGCTTTTTCGGAATTTTTAAATTTTGACTTCAGATTCGAATAGAACATGAAAAAGTGGAATAGGGATATCTGAAGAACCCACCTTCTATCTCATAGAGAATATGGACAAAATTACAGGCAAATTTCGATATACTGCATTCCGAAGGTGTAATTCTACGGACCCTGAAGATATTGATTCAAATACCAGCTGCAAGCTTCGCCAGCAAGGCGCTACAATTCTGGCAAGTGCAATATTTCCAGAGTGGGGTCAACTCCAGCTCCTTCAAGCAGCGTGGGGGACGTTGCCCCAGGTGCAAAACTATGGATTAGCGTACCTACACGCAATTATTAAAGGTTGATGCTCTTCACCTTTTGAAAGCAGCGCAAATAGCGGCTGGCATTGTTGTAACGCGTAACTTAATACGGCAGCACTGAGTGGCAGTATCATATTATAGTGCAAGACGCGGCGAAATTTCGCGTGTGAAGCCGAACTTTCATGCAGATAATGTTCGCGTATTAAAGACAGTTACTTCGGTGTCTTATTAACATGGTTTAAATACAATTAATGCCGATTTTTAAAAAAAGGAACTTGGTGGCCAAAAAAGGTGCATACTAGAAAATTTTAGGAGGAAAAGCGCGTCCATTTTTAATTCAAAGCTTACTATACCAATTAGGCGACCCAAAATGTATGCAAGCTCTGTAAAATCTGCGGCAACCTGGGTGATAAACTCAACGCAACGGATTCCGCATCTTGACGGCCCAAAGCTAATTTCAAATTGCCTAACTGGGATAAAATTTGCAACAAAATGGAGCACTTTGAACATGCAGCTTATTATACAGCATTGCTAGTCGTGATAAATAAAACTTAAAGGAATAACTGGTCTTTTCCCCTTTAACTGTTTCTGTTTGTTTTAGCTTCTTAAGGATCTATTGCACAATTAGGAAAAAGTCGCCCTGTTTATGTCACAAAAATAAACAAAAGTACTACGAAATTGAAGTTATCTCTCAGCCTTATGACAATCATCATTTATACTAAACAATTATTCGCGTCTCTAAAAAGTCTCTAAGCCGAATGGTTTATAATTTTTTATTTTTATTTTTATTTATTTACAGTAATTTGGTAGGCAGCTAAACGCTGTTAACACCAAATGTTTGCGTACTTTCAAACATTTTTAAATACTAAACTACTATGGTATAGAATAGATTAGCTTTGTACATATCTCTTAAAAGGAAAATTGTATATTTATATTTAATTTTTATATCACATTAACATTTAAGTAAACATCCAATCTGTTTTTAAATTGGTTGACACTCGCGGCACTGACTACTTCTTCGGGTAGGCTGTTCCAAATATCCACAACACGATTGCACAGGAAGTTTTTTCTGGGGTTCGTAACAAAACGATCTTTGCACAACTTATGCATATGACCTCGTAATTGACTGTTTTGACTACGCACATAAACTGACTGAAGTTGGTTTTTACATGTATAGTGATCACTTCCAAGTATTTTAAAGGTTTCTATTAAATCTCCACGCATCCTTCGAGCACTAAGTGTTGGTAGTTTAAGATGATTAAGTCTTTGCTCGTATGATAAATATTTAAGAGCACTTGGTAGTTTTGTCGCACGTCTTTGCACTTTTTCCAGCAAATCTATGTCTTTTTGGAAATATGGTGACCAAATTTGGACTCCGTACTCCAAAATTGGTCGAACGTAGGATTTGTACAGTTTCAATAGCAACATAGGAGTTAGTTCAGAAAAAGATTTTGTAATTAGGTAAAGCAATGTATTTGCCCTTTTCACTATACTTGCAATGTGACATTCCCATTTTAAGTTGTGCGTGACATATATTCCAAGGTCTTTCTGCTTGTCAACGGATTTGATTTCATTGTTGTTAAACATGTACACGATTTTTGGGTTTGACTTCCCAATATGAATCACTGAGCACTTTTCTGTGTTTAGGGTTATCAGCCATATTTGCGTCCACAGATAAATACGGTCCAGATCTTCTTGTAAAGTATTCCCAAGAGTAGGGTTTCCAAAAAACTTAGTGTCGTCTGCAAAGAAACTGGAATGTGAGTGGATGCATTGTTTGAGATCCGTTATGTATATTGTAAAAAGAATCGGTCCAAGAACAGAGCCCTGGGGGACACCAATTTGCGCATAAAAACAGTTTGTCTCCTTAAAAGATATATCTAGAGAACTGTGAAGTAATTTTTCACATTAAAATAGAATGTTTACAGGTGAAGGACCACAAGGAGTACAGCTTTGACCCAGCAGCCACCGTGTTGGACATCTGCAAGATCTACGTCAACCTGAAGGAGAGCGAGGCCTTCTGCCAGGCGGTCTCACAGGATGGCCGCTCCTACAGCCCCCAGCTCTTCACGCTGGCTGAAGATGTTCTGGTGCGGATCGGAGGGGGTCCTCTGGTGGGCGAGCTGCAGGACGTCGCCAATAAGGTGTCCCTCAAGGCGGCGGAATACCAGACCAGCGAGGAAGCCGTGGCCGAGGCTCCTGAGCACTTCCTAGACCCCATCATGTCCACTCTCATGATAGACCCCGTCATTTTGCCCAGCTCCAAGCAGACTGTCGATAGGTCGACAATTGCACGGTATGGGTTTGTGTAAACGGCTGTTGTTGGGTACCTTACGTGCTTGTTGCAGGCACCTGCTGAGCGACCAAACCGATCCATTCAACCGCGCCCCCTTGTCGATGGATCAAGTGATTCCAAATACAGAACTTGCTAACGAAATACGGCAGTGGATGGAGGAGAGGAAATTGAAGAGATAACTTATATTAAGTAGCACTTAGGTGTACTGTTGTTTTATTAAATTGTTTATTATTTCTGGTTGTGTTTTTTTCTTAATGTCTGTGCAATGAGTGCATTATGCAGTTGCATGTGTAAATTAAGCATCAAATGATGCAGCTATTTGCAGTGTACCAATGAATCGATTTCAATTAGAAGTCCAGTTGAAGAAGCTGCATATATTTTGCTTAACAAGGGTCAGTGCGTGTTGTCCTATTTTGTCGATTTACATAAAGGAGGCACTAAACGCCACTGATAAGTTAGTATTACAGGGCTATTCGATAATTATGACACAAGCGTGTCAACCCCAAACAGGAAAATGCTCCCCGTTGCAGCGCATGGCTAATTTACTTTAAAACACAAGCAAAGCTTCACGATGGAAACCAGTTTCTCCACAGCGATAAAAGAGTATTTGGAATGACAACGTGTATGTGATAGTCTAGTGACCCACTAAACTAATCAGCCCTGGAATAACGATCTGCTCCAGCTAGCTACAGTCGAGAAATGGGTCGGATTCAACAGAGATGGAATTGTGGGTTTTGATAGTTCAGATGCCGTCACATAGTTTTGTACTTAAGCAACTCGTGAATCCTTCAAACTACAGAACGGAATCCGATCAGTTTATTCAGAAAGTGTGTAGCAGTTCTCAGGGTCAGGGACTTACCTTGGCATTCACGTCCTCTGGAATATCTATTAAGCCTGAGTTTCTTTATTCTAAAACCTCTGCAAGCTACCTTACAACAAAAGAATGAATACAAGAAATCAATGCGGAAATGATTTAAACACCTATTGTTACTTGTACCTGCTTACAAGCATTTCTACATTTACAAGCAATTTAACTTTAAGAATTCCCTAAGTGACACTGTATGTACAGTCTAACTCGAAAATTAGTATTTTCACCAGCAAGTGCCGTTTATCGTTCAATGAACAGGATCCCTGAAGGGGGTTTAGTAATTTGGCTAAAACAGAACGATAGCATCTGATTGGTTCTTAACACATCTGACTTCACAGCTTTTTGCGTATGTAATGGCGCAAAGTCAATAAAAAGGTTGACTTCACAATGATTTAATGCACTTTATATCTACTCACTGTTGTTACATGCAACTAAAATACAAGTTCTACCTGATTGGCAGCTTGCAGGGCTTTGGAACTCGATGATAGCGTCCGTAACTGGTAGGCGATCCTGCTTAACACTTGAGAGACGAAACTGACCCCTTGGGAGAGGCGTCCACGTCGTACTCAGAAAGTGGCTTAATGGCGATGAAATAACCAGGCCTCGTAGGCGTGGTGACAAAGTATATGGGGTGTCAGAATAGTTGATATTCACTTGGTGGAGCAAAGGTAAGCGAAACATTCACTACGGCAAAAACACAACACCCCGTTACTTCAAAATACGTAGAAGAATCAAACGTTAAATCCGATCTGAACCGTAATTGGGATAACACCCTAATCAGCGATAACGATCGCATTGCACACTACTATTTCTTACCACACTTTCCAACCTGGTCAACAACTCTGCTTTGTGTGAGCAGGAGAGCTTTCTCTCAATACATGAACAATGAGTTGGAGACCTGGCGCTTAACAATACGCTCGCTCTGACGTTACAACTGCGACTGAAGGCCGCAAGATGGAATTTGCAATTGTTGGCTTCAGCATCCCCCACTTAGCGTGAGACAGAGGGGACAGGACAAAATTCAACCACGGTGACTGAAACAGTAAGCACTTCCACCACGGCTGTCGTAAACATTTAAAATATCCTATCATTAGTTCTCGACATAGGACTAAATTATGTAGTGGTACCGAAAACAATAAGCATGATTTAATTACAGATGTAGAAGAGATTTTTCAAGAGCTTCCAAAAAACATTGAACAAGAATACAGCATTAGAAACAAAACTATACTAGAACAACTGCACACAATCAAACAAAACAAGAAAAACGGTCAATCCACACGCTAAAAAATAGCAACACAATTAAAGTTATCTGCAGACAAAGATAACGCCACGATAATATTGGACATAAACACATAGAACAAAAAATAGACAAAGCGCTTTACAAACACAAAGATACATTTATAGATTTTGTAAAACATAATCTAACACCGCACTACAGTAAACCTCCACACTTTTATGGAGATTGTCAAAAATATACAAACGTAGCATACTTACCACTTACCAGCAGTTAGTTCACTAGGTTCACCATGTCCCAGTTTACCTAAATATTTACTCAAAAGACTTAATACTTTATCTAGAAATACAGACCATTTTCATTAAAAAAATATATATATACAGGGTGCCCGGATTTCGTAGGGACAACATGGGTAACTTTTGTATTTGAAGAGATAGAGAGATGGTTAAATTAGCAAAAAGGTGCAGGTTTGAAAGCTCATTAAGAATCCATCTTCCAATTTTACTTGTCATGGCCCACTTGTCTAAAATTTAAAAAAAAACAAAATCTCCTAATTTCTTTTATATGCTGTAACTTTTTTGTTACTTAAGATATTGAGATGCGATTTGAACTAATTTGCATGGTAATTTAAATAAATTTATTGGCACTTAATAAAACCAATTTTATTTGTGCAAATTTTTAGTAATCTAACCCAACCTCAAAATTTTAAATTGGTACCGTGCAATTTTTTTGGCCCTTTTAAGAGAGGATTTTTTTCTGAATGCAATGATGTATTACATGATATGGAAACTTCTTCAAAATTTTGAAAAACTGAGCTTAGTCTTTTTACAGGCAGAAATCACTAGTGCTATGATCACAATAATTTTGTTTTTTATTTATTACGTTATCTGTGAAATTATGTTTCGTAACAAAAAGCAGGCTTATCATCATACGTGCCTGTCAGTAGTGTGAGTGTTATTACTTCAACTTATAATGGAAAATTTTGAAAGAATGACGTATTTTGTGCGTATACGTATCAAGTGCTACAAGAACGTAGAACTTACACGTCAAACATGCGGAACACACTGACACTACTGGAAGACACATATGGTGATAAGCGTGCTTTTTGTTTCGAAACATAATTTCACAGATAACGTAATAAATAAAAAACAAAATTATTGTGATCATGGCACTAGTGATTTCTGCCTGTAAAAAGAATAAACTCGGTTTTTCAAAATTTTGAAGAAGTTACCATATCATGTAATACATCATTGCATTCAGAAAAAAATCCTCTCTTAAAAGGGCCAAAAAAATTGCACGGTACCAATTTAAAATTTTGAGGTTGGGTTAGATTACTAAAAATTTGCACAAATAAAATTGGTTTTATTAAGTGCCAATAAATATATTTAAATCACCATGCAAATAAGTTCAAATCGCATCTCAATATCTTAAGTAACAAAAAAGTTACAGCATATAAAAGAAATTAGGAGATTTTGTTTTTTTTTAAATTTTAGACAAGTGGGCCATGACAAGTAAAATTTGAAGATGGATTATTAATGAGCTCTCAAACCTGCACCTTTTTGCTAATTTAACCATCTCTCTATCTCTACAAATACAAAAGTTACCCATGTTGTCCCTACGAAATTCGGGCACCCTGTATATATAAATAAATAAAGAAGCAAACATGCACACCAAACACTCAATACTCAGTTTCAATGCAATTGACCTTTTCACCAACATTGCAGTGGACACAACACTCAAAATAAAAAATAATAATACAACACGTTACAGCCATTATAGACATCTTAAATGCATGGGGACAGGAGTACTACAACTGCAGAGCAAAGTTGGGGCAAAATAATGACCACATAGAAGAAGAGGTGCATACTAAAAGGAAATAAAAACCCCGACCCTGTGTAAACGGTACACGGGTTTACAGATTATGTATGTATGTATGTATGTACTGGACGATTGGGAAATAATAAAGGTCCCGACGAAAATGGTACAACGGCAAAATTAATAAGAGAGGGTGGGAATGTTATACAGACGAGTATAGTTCAGTTAATACAAGGAATTGAAAACAAGAAGTAATACCGAATCAATCAGACTAGATGCTATGCCCAATCTTGAAAAAAGGTGATGTTGCTGAATGTACAAACTACACCGAGGTATTTGTTACTATATTTCAAATTTGTAACACAAGCACTGTCACTCTTCTTCTACGACCACTTGTAGTGGAATTTTATTTTGTCTTCTGTGTTTCGCTTTGACTGGGGTTGCGCGTTAAGGGTAGATAGCTGCATTTTTAGTGGCAGAAAGCGCTCCAGGCCCAAGTGAAAGAGACGCGTTGTTGACTGGGGCTGGAATGTGTCGTGAGGAACAGTAGTAAATTTAAGAGGTTTGCGGTAGCTGACTAAGGGTGTTATCCCACTCTCGGTCGATACCGGATATGAAGGTTGACTCGTCTTCGTAGTTTTAAAGTAACAAGGTGTTGTGTTCTCTTTTGCTTCTTTTGCCCGGAAGAATTACGTTATAAAATTCCTTCCACCAAAACTATCCTGGACTATGAGAACGTGAGAATTTATTTTGTGTATAATTCATGGTCGTCTAAAAGATCCTTTACTGAAACAATGTCGTTGTCTAAATGCAGCGTTCGCGATTGGGTTGCAATCTCTATTACCAGCAGACCTAGCAGCTGCTTATAACTAGACCTTTTGTTTTCGTTGGGTTTTCTCTGGCAAAAAGTGGCGTCTCTCCAAGTTTTAGCTTTTAGCTTCAGGTATTTTAGAATATTATTTGTAGAAGCTTCGCTGGTATGCAATTTTGTGGTCTTTGGTCACTATATGGACATTTGCGTCCGCGTTCTAGGACGTGCTATTATCACATGACTATCGCTAATAGGCTGTATTTAAGGGCGAGTCAAATTTCTTCAATTTTAATTGTGGCAACGTAATTGCAATGAACTGACCTTTGGTACTTTTAGCGTCACCTGCGGGGTACAAAACACCAACGATTCCGCGTGCTTGAAACTTTTGCGATCTATTCGACTGCAGAGGGGCCCCTCTGCACCATCAGAGCCTAGTTCGAGTTTGGGCCTCATCGCCTGAGGGATTTGCTAATGGCGTTTGCTTTCGTCAACCTCCTGTAGCAGCAGCTTACATCCCGGTTGGGGGCTATTCCTTTCACCTTCTGCAACAGCAGCTTTGAGCCGGTATGGGGGCTATTCGTTTCATCTCCTGCAGAAGCGTGAGGTTCTCAGATAAGTAATGCAACTCAATAAGAGACCACCTATTTCACCTGGCAAGAAAGAAAAAACGGCTTCTCTGGAGCATATGGCTCCGTGCAAATTAAAAATGTGTTCTGTATATTTCTATACAATTTGTAGGGTAGCAAATGTCACACCCTTTGCTTTGCTTGTTTAGTTTCGAGGTTATTTTAAATTAGGGTGTTAGTTTTCCACTTTATGCAGCTTTCCAATGTTATTATTAAAGATATTATAGAAGAAAAATTATTGAAAGGTTTGCCTAAAAATGAAAACGTGTTCAAAAAGATCGAGATGCATTAAAAGCACGTATTGCAAGAGACGTAACAAGCGGAGATACTATAAGAACAACATGGAAAATTAACATACATTGAGCTGAATTAAATAAAGAAAAATAATATAAAGCTCTCTTGAATCAAAAATGGATCAGTATCGAATAGGAAGCATAGAATGAGTAAAAACATGAAAATAAAGCAGATCTCGAATAAGGCAATGGTATGATAGTTGAATCTGCACATCGTAGAAATAAATGTTCGATATTTCTCATCAAAACCTAATTTTAAGTGAGAGAAAAAGTAAATAACAACAGCAACTAAAATGGTAACGTTCAAAATGTCTACCTGGTGGTAGCTAACTAATATTCCAGAACATCAAATAAAAGACCATAAATGTGAGTTGTTCTCTGAATGTCATTTTTCGGCAGTGGTCTGACTAAAACATATAACTGCGCTGGTGGTCTAGTGGTAAGAGTGACAGACTAGTAATCACAGCGATCAGCGGTCCCGGGTTGACACCCTGGGGGAGGCACGAGTTTACGTATAAAAACGTACAATATCAGTCCTCAGGACTAACCAGGAACACCTGAAGACGGGAGTAGATCAAAACTCTCGAAACGTCATGTGATATACACCCTAGATAGTGGAAAAAGTCCGATAAAACATATCATAAATATGAGTACCTATAACGAATTGATGAGAAGTTTTTAAGAAGTATTACTATAGAGGCAAGGAATGAATACATCCTCATAAATAAATATAAACTAATCGTCAGTTGATTTTGTAAGTTTTAAATCAATTCGTTTTTTTCCGTCTGTGCTCACTTTTGAACGTCTCGGCCCGTTCTACATTTAGATTTTAGTGCATCACCCTTCTCTAATTTTGGCATTATTTCTGTGACTGATAGATTCGTTAGAGCTTTCACTTGATCGATATATCTGACTGGGGGCGCCCCCCCCCTTTCTTCTGCCATCCACTTTACCTTAAATGCAAATTTTTTCAATGCCATCTTTTTTGATGACATGGCCAATGAATGCGAATGTTCTTGAAATAGTCGAAATTGGGCGATATTGTTACGTCACTCTGATAGCTAACTAAGAAGAGTAGCAAAGGCAGCCGACTTCTCAAACGAAGCCGGTAGTGAGCACTTTGATAAACTATGGGTATACGTCGAAAAGGCGATACTAAACCAATCCCTGAAAAAGAAAGTGGCAGACAAGTGCATAAATAATGGGCAGTATAATTGCTTACATCAACAAGTACTCAGTAGTGCATATACGAAAGCACAATAATACCAGATTAACACGATGGATTAATATTACAGTGCAACCATCCATAAAAGTAAAAGAGCCGTCATATATTGCACTGGCTACGCTTTTGTTGTGTCTTTAAATATGCAAACTTTTAAATATTGATGTTAATTAGGTATTCTAAATTATTAATTGCCCTCCTTTGATAATAATGTCAATTATTTCTTTTTATGATAGCGCATGAAACTCTTACGGGTGGGATCTGTTATCTAGCTCCTTGTTCTGAAAAATTGATCTTCCAATATTTTAAAAATTTTCATTCAAATCAAACATCACTTCTAATGTCAACCAATGCCAAAAACAGTTTTTAAATTTTAATGACAAATTCCCAATCCTTAGAATGGTACATTATAATATCCAATTGCACAGTAAGTTCTTATTTGTTAATCAATTTCAACTTATTATACTTTCTAGTTAGTATAGGTACTCTAAGAAAACACCCATCTTGTATCTTACACAACCTCCAAGACAGCAACCTATTTGCAGTCAGCAGCTCTACCCCTTTTGTCTTCCTGCTGCAATGCACCTCTCTCCAACAGACAGCTAGCTCCTACTACCCAGCAGCAACAAATCTCGTCAGCTATCAGCAAACCTGGACCTCCAGCTGCCAAAATCCATTGCTACCTGGTACGCTCCTTTACTCCTTTGGAAGCTCCACTCAAAAACACATATCCTTGCGTAATCCCATTTTACTCCCCCCAAATGTCATATGTAATTCAAAATAAAGCTGACCCAGTATGCCTCTCTAGTATTTTACTTGTATGTTGCAATTCTTCTATCCATTAGTTTCGTCGACTATTTACCAGTAATCTTCTTCAGTTAATGCTTCTTCTTATCCTTGTTCTTTTCACATTTCTTTTTTATAACACCACGCAAATTTTATTAATGTCCCCTATTTATCCCAACCATAAATAGAAATAAACAGGGTTTTCTTCCATAATTTTAATGATACCAAATTATTTAATACATGTCTTCAGTTTATTATTTTTACTCTCTCTAAACAAATTTCCTTAACTACCCCATATCATTATTGATGCCTTCTAGTCTATATTTTTATTTGATATTCACCTACGTAATTGTACCCTTTTTAGAATTTTGCACTTGTCATTCATTCTTAAACCGTATTTTGAATATTTTACTTATTTTTAATCCACCTGTAACCTTCCAATAGCTATCTTCCAAATAATAACCTGCCTTATCTAGAATTTATTCAAGGAACTATTTAAATATCATCAACTATTACAATGCCTTGATATGAGTTGTAATAACATCCCAATTTCTTTAACAAATTTTAATTTAAACCACTAGCATAATATAGTCGTATCATAACAATATATTGTTTTACTTTTTTATAATTAAGTAACTCTCTATTAGGGTTGATGGGTATAATCAATTTAAATTAATCATTTTAAAAACAGACCTAATTATATCCACTATTATAATTTGCCCGGCTAATATTTTTATACTAAACATATTCATAATTAGGTGACTCTACCTCCGTGTTAGGTCGCTACATGCAAATTAAAACTACTAAATTGCTATTAATTATTATATAAACTCCTATTAAACCTTTAATTGTAAGCACTCTGTATGCCGCGATTTAACTGATGGGAATTAACAAGTGGTATTTCTAACTGACGGGAACTACAAAAATTCAAGATGGTTTCCTAGCCTAGAAAGTACGTAAACAGGCTCCTGATTTTAGTTAATTGTCCACGCAATTAACGCTGTTGCTACACGATAACAATCGAACGTAAGTATTCCTCGTCATAAAACAAAACACTTCCGCCGACGCCATGAACCGGAAGTGATGCTCAAGGTGACGCCAATTGATACACAATCACAAACTAACACTTTTTGGTGGCAAATCTGACCTTTTTATGGCTTCTGCGATGAATCTAGGGCTACCTGCTCCGAGATGGACTTCCCACGATGGTCTGGACAAGCCGTTGTTGCCGGCCTGCAGTTAGCTAGGCCCAAATCTGCGCTCGAACCCATCTGATAATCTGCTGCCACTCTCGAAGACCTTCCGGATCGCTCTCACTGAAGCTGGGGGCATTAAGTGTAGGGCCCCGCGGCACTACACGTACGCTGCTTGCTTACTTGTACACGAACTTATAAAACTGGCTGGACCTCCGTAGAGTAACATCCAAATACCATGACTTCCACAGGACCAAATCCACACATCGTATTTACCTGTGCGGAAGCCCAATGCAAGGGAAAACTTCCACAAATAACCCAGGACACAATCTTTCAATAAAACACTACTTTTAATTAACTAGAATATTTAATAGCACATAGAAATAACTTATTTTTGGGGGAGCTTGGCAAAAACACAACCAAACCTCTTGAAGAAGCCACCCCAATTGTTTTGTTTACAGTTTATGCTTTTATTGCATGAAATTCCAAGCCTGCTCTGATTATAATTTGTTTAAAAAAATAAAGCTATTCTGAAAACGTCATTCCATCAATTATTTTCAAGGCTTTCGCTATTCTATAACAAATCTGAACTTTAAAATTATTACATTTACTGGACATTCTTATGTTATTAATTACTAATAATTATTATACAATGTATATAAATATTATACACTAAAATGTGTTCATAGCAATATATTAATTAAAAGTTATGAAACTTAGGGAAAGTAAATGGTACAAATTGCCAGTAGTATGAGCAGTTCGCATTACCGAAATTTTACTATGTACTCTATAATAAGGTCGAGATATTCTCAAAAGGCAGGTAAAAACGGATAAAAGCTAGCGTTACTTACTAAAGGTAAAAGTTTGAGTTCGGATTGGGTTTGATCCAAATCCCACAACTGCTAGAGTATTCTCATAGAGGGTTATTCACGAATGATGATGAGCTTTAAAGGCAACCCAAGTTACATTTTCACTACTACTAAGATTTTAAAATTTTAAAATTTGAAATATGTTATTTAGATTGCTGTGCTTTTTATTATTTGTCAGTAAAATCAAAACTACCTCCCTGAGTTAATAATTTATTTTGTTCATTTCACATACCGAAATAAACTACGGATAGAGTTTATTCGGAAAACTTAACAATATTTAATTTATGTAATAAAAATTATTGTAACAAGTGGTTTTGAAGAAAGGTACAGCAACGTATACTTTTAGGATAATCTGTCGCCTTCAAATCCTGCACTAACATGACATGGTAATCATGAAAAGAGTTTTCTTTTATTACGCGCGGTACCGAAGATTGACTTATACCGACACTTCTAGCAATTTCTTTTTGTCCGACATGGGGATTCTCTTCTAAAATTTCTATAACAGCGGCTTCATTGTCTTCCCCAGTTGCAGTTCTTCTTCTGGATTTCTTGATCTTAGGCCAATCTATACGTAATGAATATTCTAAACGCTTGAAGATAGTGTCGGAAGGTTGTCTTCTGTTGGGGTAGCTATTTTCTGCTACTATAATTACACAAAGCGTTTGAATTCACTGACAGTTAGTGTGTCATAAACTGACAAATAACAAAAAGCACGGCAATCTAAATAACATATTCCAAATTTTAAAATTTTAAAATCTTAGTAGTATTGCTAATGTAAGTTGGGTTGCCTTTAAGGCTCATCATCATTCGTGAATAACTCTGTATAGGTCCTACGGACGCCAAGTACTTACTTTAAATTAGGCACCGTAATGAAACCTGGAATACGCTTAGTAATCAAAATCATAATCAATTCGTGGGACAAAGAGGATTATTTACTCAATATCTTACAAATAGGGGAACAATTAGGCTTAATTCAACCGAGATAATCGGTCACAAACTTGACGTAAAAGCCCAAATATTGAATTTCAAATTAAATGAAACAAAAGCCACGGTTATGGTCGCATTCACGTCAAAAATAGCTTTCACGTTGACAGATTGTTCTAGGTGAACAGTAAGTTGAATAATTTCGAATAATTACCCTACATAGGTAAGTTGCTAAGATATATTATAGTTATTTAAGTATGAAACAAATCTGGTACTTGATGGATTCATCAATACAATACAGTCAAATCACGAATAATTCCATCTTGCAGGATATGTCAATGTCCAGTTCTTTTAACGCATGAGTAGAGATTAGTTAAAAACGGATCTTCTCTTACTGGTCATATGCAGAAAGCAGGTGTGCCAGCTGGTGGTCACAAACATAACGCCAAGCTTTCGGAAGGTCAGAAGGAGTATTGACAGGTGGTTGCCCAATGCCTAAGCGGCTGTTTTACATTACAACTAACGGCTGTAGGTAATGTATCTCGGCGATGGGCCCCAAAAGTGGACTGACATAATGCCATTATGTAGGAACGGTATCCACGTACACAAATCGCCCAAAGCGAGAAAGAGGGTTAGCCCATACGACGAAAAGCTTTCGCCTGTAACTAGAAGGAGCAGTAAATCGGAGTAGTACCTACTTTGAACCTCATTACAAATCTCGTATGGTGCTATGACAACTGTTACAAACTAATTTTCTTCCATAGACTACTACTATTAACTATGCTAAGGAAATTCAAAATTCTACAGTTCCATCAAACAATAAGAACAAGCAGTCGGTGTTTAAGGTACCTGGTACTCTGCATGCCTAGACCTTGTCCATTGACAACCAAACCAAACAATAAGAACACTGTTTCCATGGATGTTGTTCACCAAGTTACTTTATCTTTGGTACAATTAGTCATCCTAGTAACACTAAATGAATGTGGTAAAGCTTAAGGGTTAAATGTAAATAAAATTTAAATTATCGATCAAAATCTGACTGTCTTCGAGTAGGATTTTTCTAACAAGGTTAATTTGAGTGGTTTCTCTTGGCGATTACCAATGCTCTGTAAATTGAATGTGAATTAATCAGTACAAATACAGACTCATTGTGAAAAAAGTGAGGTTATGTAACAATGATTTCAAGTGAAAAATACGATAGATACTTTATTACTTTTAATTTGTACAATATTAGATAAGATAATAGTTAAGGTGTGTAAGTAATTTAGTATGTGACAGTAGTTTGTTAGGATAATGCATCAAACGCTCAAAGGCAGTCCAATCTTATACGGAATTGTTACGTCTTAACAGTATGATGTCCACGTGCACCGGAATCAGTTGTAATTTGAATCATGCACAGTTTAGTAGTTGTAAGCGGTGTTCCACATCCGAGCTCTGGCTTTAAAGTCCGTTTTATATGTGAATTTATACTAAACAGCAGTGTGCCAACGTAAAATTTATCATTACTAATTTTTTAAATTATAAAAGCATGTTAAGCATTTAATGAACCTGGATTTGTTCCGGAATATTCAAATTTAATTTCAAATCTCTGCAACTTGAGCAAAATTCGCTAAATTTAGTTTCAAACTGGTCGCCTCGGGTAAAGCTCAGATGCCCAGGATCCGTTCTACTCAAACGTATAAAATACAGGAATAACACAGGGTAGAAATTATTGTATAATGTGTTTAAGTATATACAACATAGTTATTAGTTAAGGAAAATGTTATGCACATAAATATTATAAAATAAATTTCGTTCGGCGTATTAGTTCGACGTTGGGTTATTTTTGGGACGCTCGGCAACCCACACTTCACGCTGGCCTGTCCCGCTTGCTATCTTCGGATCCTCTTAAGGAAAATCCGAAGACGGTAGGCGCGGGTGATCCGTAGCTCTGACGTACTGGAACCGACAAATCTGAACCAGACTATATTTGAACCGCCAAAGATGGCGTTTGTTATTTATAGTTGACGAGCGGACAAATTCAATGGAAAAGGTACTTTACGGTGTCTATGATGTTTACGGCTAGTGCATAAAGCCTGGATGAACGTGGTACGTTTTTTGTGAACAAGTATGAACCACTCGGAACAATATAAACTGGACATCTTTACCTTTTACAAAGTCCAGCTCTGACAGCTCAAATCGTGGGTGACGTTGGAAGATTTCGATCCCGACTCACGGCAGGCAGACCAATTTGCCTACGTCGAGGCACCTGGATTATGTCGGCGGCCTGGAGGTTTCTTTTAGTAGGGTGATAAGCTGTGCTCTAGGTTAAGGTTATGAAGCGGTTATGGCAATATTAGCCTGGGGGGATCAGCTGGTGCGGGAATTAAACGGGGTTTCCAGCAATGTGCGAACCGAATTCCTTGGTGCTACCCAGGTCAGGAAATTGTCTAGCAAGATGGAAACCGAATCTACCGGTGCTAGCTAGGTCAGGAAAGGATTTCTAGGCCTCAGGGCCGGTACCTAGAATTGGTAATCAGGATCAGGTTCAGGTTCAAGTTTCACGTGAAGTTAACTAACTTCGGATTCTTCTTTTATACTCTTTGGCACGTCGATATCGGGTCATTTCTAGAAGAGATTGGAGAAGGAACGGCGTGGCATACCGGTTTATGCTACATTCTCGCATAGTGGCTAAGATCGCCTTATCAAAAATTCCAACGCTATGGAGATGTAAGTAAACATTGTAACGGGAATTAGCGCCATTCAAATTTCTAGCACACTATTTGCGCCTTAGGTAAATATGACGCATGGGTTAACGTTACAAGTAGTGTAAAGCAGTGATGGACAGTCAAAATTGTAACAACAGGTTGTCTCTGTAGTAAGTGCATAAAAATGTACAATAATTACAGTACTGATTATAAGTTTGTTATATTATTTTTAAACAATTATGTGGTTTTTAAACAAATAAGGTATATTATTTAATTAAAGCAACCGATTTTATCATTACATTTCAATAGGTTTACACAAAACGTAAATGTATTTTTATTACTGTAACAACTTTACCCAATCTGAAATTTGTAAATTACTATTTACTTTAAAGACAGCTACATAACCAAAAGCTATAACATGAAGTGCGAGCGAAAATATTCGTTATGGAATAGGCACTAAATTACTAATTTATGAACACAAATATAAGCTTACTTAAAAATCTAATACAAATTTTGACATTTAAGTATAAACATAGTTGCATTTATAAATTAGGAACAACTGTCAGTGCCTACTCGATAACGAACGTATTCCGACACGCGTTAGAAAGAACTACCCAGCGTAGTCTACGCCATTGAGCCATAATACAAACAATCCGTTGGTTGTTGATCTACTGAGATTAGTTATTTAGTTGATCCTGGACGCGCAAAGCTGCATTGAGCATCGGTGTGCTGGGATAATAATATTATAGTTATGCTCAAAGATGTACCGCATGATAGAAAACAAAACAGAATTAGAGCAGACTGTAACAGTACATCGGGTTTCGGACCTCACGCGTTTTTTTAATTTTGAACAAGGCCTCATACGCTTTCATACTTAAATAATTATTTGTTCTTTTTACACCTTAGCTAGCTCAGTGAACATGAAACTCTCTTAAACTCTAAATTAGTGGCTTATGAAAGATCACTATCTGCCAAAACCGGAATCTGGCTCCCCTTGTAGTGTTGTCGGCTGAAACTTAAACTTGAATACACAGGGAAAACCAATTTGTCTACATCATCTATTGACTCCAAAACACATAAAAACATAAAAAAAACGCAAAGAAAGCACATATGAAAACACAAAAGCAATAACAAAATTAGAATTAAATCATCAAACAACCTACGCGCGATATATCTTGGGCATGTTGCAAACATACTTGAGCAACGTAAAACATCATCACAAAAAATATTAAAATAATTGCTTTAAAAACGCAAATGTCAAAATGTCTAACAAAAACGCAATGTGAAAATTTTCAAAAGCCAATACTATTGAAATTCGGCCCTGTTTAAATTTGAGTGCAAGCTACACATACATTATTCTCTGACGAAGCACATTTCTTCGTTCCTGAAAAAGCTTCTCGGATTTGAACGTAACTTTATCACGTTAACCCGAAAGCATTTTACTTGAAAGTGGCTGCTGCATGCCCTTAGAATCAGCACGTCTTAGATTGTGCCATAGCTCTGGACGGTACAAAGCCTGGTACTGGGAACCCCCGATTGCTACCTTGTGATCAAGCGTAAATTGACGTCTCCAACTAGACGATTTAAATTTACCCTTGAAATATGACACAAAATTGTGTACTCACCGGTACACCCGGAAATGCGTTTGCGTAATTACAAACGCTTTTGCTCGCTGCATTTTCAACTTGTGTACAGCACTTATTGGCTGCAGGCTACTTGCCGCTTTTATTTAACTTGCTCCACGTATGGCAAAATTAATATTGCCATTGACACACACCCCAGCAAATAGGCAACTACGTATTCGGGCAAGGCCCGCACACTAATAATCGGTTTTTCTTGCACTTCGCTTAGTTGAAACTCTCTTCGCATCCCGCTGCAGACTTCTATGTGCGTTCTGGCCGCACTCGCACTTGCGGCTATACGAGAATACATTACTTAAATCTAGTTTACAGCAATAAACATAGAAAAAACAACTTGGCTTATATATTTAAATGTGAAAATAAGCGTAACAGGCAAGGGATATACCAAGGCTCGTTTGAAAGCCTAGATCAGAGTTGGAAACACTATTTCTCATGTTTGTGAAAAGAGGTTAATCACAAAATGGGCGGTTATACTTATGTCTAAACAGAATTATAATTGTTAGGTACCATTTCCAGATAAATAATTTGCACGACAGTTTATTTTATGTAAATATGACTTTCACCTCGCGACTCGAAAGTATAAAGAGGTTATGATTATGTCACGCCCCTAAAATACGTCATACTTATCAAATTTGACATCGACATTGACATAACTTTTTAAAATTCGGCCTACTTTATAACGCAGCCGTGCCAACCAATTATCTCCAAATAGTACTCACTTTTATTGAAAATGCAAAACTGTGTATGATCTTTTCAAAGGTTGCGTATGCACTCTAAATATCTGTTGACCTATGACAGTTTATTTCGAACGTGTCTCCGCTACCGGCTCCGCATCAATACCACGGTATGCACTAAATCCTCTTTTTTCGATTGCGCGGGACTTAAGATGTAGATATTTTTAGTGATTTACTATTTAACAACGATAACAATCGGTTTGGATTAAAAACAATAACAACTTCTTTGTACGAACCGGTGAGAACCTTCTCCAGCCCAGCGCTGGTGTAAAGTAAGTTGTAGGTAGTAGCACAAATTATTATTGTATCTTCACTGTTGGCGATACATAAATGCATGCGTTGTGTGAGTAAGTATATTATTTCAAGATGTGCGACAATTTACCGGTAAATAATCAGTATAAAAAAAGAGATCATTGCATAGTTATCTAAGTAACCGTGTCTTAAGACGGTATATTGGCAGTTTCCGAATATGCTCCACGTAAATAGTGTTTCTTCATCAGGCAATCTACGTGCCAAATTTGTAAGCATCAGTAATCAGAAACTCGACACGCGTCCGTTACGCAGGGGTCAAAAACTCAGACTCAGCCTGCTTGAGGCTGGAGATTAGGCGGACGTTTCCGCGGCTCTCATTGAAAGTTAAAATATCATTTATCTTTCGACCTAACTCTTTCCGCTGAACTCCACGGCGGTCTATCACACTGTCGAAAAAGCTTTGCACTGCTTCGATCTAGCATCCATGCTCCCGGAAATCAAGCAGCGCTTATCGTAGAGTTACGTACATAATATTCATTATTAATCGTGTTTTGTTTAAGCCTTAAAATGAAAATAATGATAAACAATAAGTACAAAAAATGTTTATGGCAGAATGAAAAAACCTTGAATGACTGGTTTGTTATGATAGAGCGATCCTTATAGCGAGCCGCTACTGGTGTGGAGCATACAAAAAGGCAAATACGAATCGTTTTCTAGGGTGTTCTGCATTCTAAAGTGTGTAAAAGTGAAAAATTAGAGGTTAATTACAAATTAGAATTGTGATAATTTGAAATAGGTATGAAAAACCGAAGTTCGAGAACATGCATTGCTTGGTATAAAAATGTACATATTTTTAAGAGCAACTTATTGTTGTTCGATCTTAGTAATAAGACGATTATTTATAATTTAAGAATTTAAACAATTTCAAATAATGCCAAAAGTTCCTGATTTGCCGACTGAAGTTATGCGACATGCGGGAACCACTAAAATTTGCAAATTTGTTCACAAAACATTATAACTTGCCTTTGCGTCAACAAGTGTTATGTGAATAATAAACTTAGTCTTCGTAAAAATAGTAACCCTTGAGTGATGTTCTTCGTGCAGGGTTTTAAGTGAATTAAATAGATATATCTTTGTGCGATTAGCTTTCACCTTTTCCTTTAAATTCAAACTGTTCTCACGATTTTGTGCAGTTTCGCCTAAATTATTCCCAAGCACGTTCAATGCATTTCTTAAGTTTATAACGTTATTATCCTAAAGGGCCATTGCATTTGAACCCCCAATAAACTTTTGCCGACATTGCGTTTGTCCGTGAGAAATCACAAAATGTTAGTTTCTATGAGAAAATTTACCGGACGTTCTCATTGGCTATTTACGCACCCCCACTGGATTTGCGGGTAGCATACAAAAACTTCGTTTTGAAGCAGAATTATGTTAACCATCCAACAACGCAGACGTCACTCGTAAGTGCTTTTTGTATATACAGGGTGTATACAAATTGGCGCAAAAGCTCCAGGTAGCGATATTCCTTGTGCAATTCTGAGTCGAAAATCTTAATACGAAAATGTTGGATTGGCCTTCATAAGCCCTCATGAGCGGTAGATAAAAGCAATTGTTTTTTCAGGTAAAGTACCCCTTCTGTTTTAAATAGAACAAAATGTCATCAGCAAGAGTGGTTCAAATTATGGTCCCATACAAAATTTCAAAAATATCGACGTACTTTTATGAAACCGTGTGCATTA